>QRFJ01004140.1:49432-137069 GCA_006176705.1 Cocos nucifera | reverse complement strand
AGGTGAATACCTTAGCCGAGAATTCCTAGACTATCTCAAAAAAAATGACATAGTCTCTCAATGGACTCCACTTGGAACACCTCAACTCAACGAGATTTCAGAATGGAGGAATCGAATCCTATTAAATATGGTCTGATCCATGATGAGCTTCACAAACCTCTCTGATTTTCTTTGGGGATATTGTTTATTAACTGCAATATACTTACTGAATAGGGTTCCTTATAAAACCATTCCTTCCACACCTTATGAGATATGGCACGGTAAGAAACCAAGTCTGAGTCATCTCAAAATTTGGGATTGTTCGGCTCATGTCAAAAGACAATAAGCGGACAAGTTAAAGTTTAGGTCCTTCAGAGCTTAATTCATAGGTTATCCTAAAGAGTCATTAGGATTCTATTTCTACATTTCAGAAGACCATAATGTGATTATGAGTCGACATGCCATCTTTCTTGAAAAATAGTTTATTCAAGACAGCGGCATTAGAAAGCAGATTAAGCTTGATGAAAAAGTCTCACGAGTACAACGAGCTAAGAACCAATTGGAACCAAATCTGGTTGAGCCAATAAGAACACTACCTCCTCCACCTCGTAAATCAAAAAGAGTTTTCCATCCCCCTGAAAGATACTTAGGTATTATTTCAGAGGAAGTAGAGAAAATATTCCTCGTAGGTAATGGTGCTCAGGGTGATGATCCCAAAATCTACAACGAGGTGATATCAGATATCGACTCTGAGAAATAGCTAGAGGCAATGCAGTCAAAAATTGACTCGATGCACTCGACCAAGTCTAGACCTTGGTAGATCCACCAGAAGGTATAGTACCTATTGGGTGTAAATAGATCTTCAAGAGAAAGATTGGTACAGATGGGAATGTGGAGACATTCAAGGCTAGACTAGTGGCAAAAGGATATAGTCAATGCGAAGGCATTGACTATCAGAATACTTTTTTTCCAATGGCTTTGCTAGAATTCATCCGCACATTGCTTGCCGTTGCAGCCTATTTTGATTATGAAATATGGCAAATGGACGTGAAAACAGCGTTCTTAAATGGATATCTTGAGAAAGATATCTATACGAAATAGCCGCTAGGTTTCACATCCAGTGATTCTGATCACAAGGTTTGGAAGCTGCAAAGGTCCATATATGGACTTAAGCAAGCATCTCAGAGCTGGAACACTCATTTCAATGATGTGATCAAAAAGTTTGATTTCATCAAAAATGAAGAGGAATTATGTGTCTTCATAAAGGTCAGTGGGAGCGCTGTTGTCTTCCTCGTATTGTACGTGGATGACATCCTCCTTATTAGGAATGATATTTCCATGTTGACGACAGTCAAAATATGGTTGTCCAAGAATTCTCCATGAAAGACCTAGGTGAAGCAGCATAAGATAAGTCTTAGGATAGATAATAATGCTGAACTCAAGACATAAAAAAAGAGATGAAAAATCAAAAAATACCTCAAAGGTATCATTTAAGAAGTTGTCCCACACACCTGAAGAGAGAGAGTGTATCTTCGAATTTGATAGGAATGCGATGTTGTCGTTAAGACACCGTGTTTATCAGTTTAATCCGACTTCTTAAAATCATTGAAAATGCGTATAGATAGTAGTGAGTCGGGTCGAATCCACAGGGAAGGTAGTATTTTTAGATTTGAAATCTTTGATTTTTAAAAGAAAAAGAAAAGAGAATTTGAGTTTTGGGATCAAAAGTGAAGTCGAAAAATTAAAAAGCAAAAATTAAAAGGTGCAGGAAATTTAAACTTGGTACTAAGATCTACTAGTTAGATCTTAGCATCTACTTGCAATAAAATAAAAAGTAATAATTAAAGTATAGAAATTAAATTATAATAAAAATAAAAAGCAAGAAATTAAAATGCAAAAATAAAATTTTTATTAATTAAAATTTTAGAATTTAAATACATAAAATTTAAAAAAAATAAAATAAAATAGCCTGATCTCTGATCTTGGATCGGCATTGGCAGAAAGATGGTGTAGAAGCTCGGCTCTTCTTCTCGGCACCCGTTGCTTCGAAGCAGCCTTTAACCCATAGCCTGGCTTCGCCCTGTACCAAAGCTTCACCTTGATCGGAGATGTTGATTTCTGATGGCCTGGGGTCCTTTTTATAGAGCTAGGAGGGCTGGATATTTTTTCTAAAGGCAATATGGGACTAATAGCCTTTGTAATCATAAAAATACAAAGAAATTTGGATAAAATTTGAATCAAAATAGCTCTGATATGACTCTGATAAATCTGATAAAATCCAGCCATTCAATAGGAAATCCAACGGTCCAAAAATCATCAAAATCGGATGCAGATAAGCTCAGATCGGGTCGGATTAAATTCTGGCCGTTGGATCGCGCTTGATCGAGGAAATCTGGCCGCAAATCATGCGCTTCGGGAGTCTTGATCACCGTCGGGCAGCATTCTGGACCGTCGGATCATCGCCTGGATCGAGCGCTGCCATCCGATGGTGATCCGCGTGATGTTTGTATCTGAATAAAATTCGGAAGCAACCACAGCCGTCCGATCCTGACCGCAAACAACCACATCCGTCCGATCGCGCAATAACTGTTCCCATGGACCGCGTGGACCGGCCGCACCGCACACCGCAACCAATCAGCGCTGTTGTCGGAGTGAAAAGACTAAATTACCCTTGTGAGCCGCGATAAATTTCTGTAGACCCTTTAAGGGGTCTAGGTCCACCACGTGGCAATCTCTGATTCGCCGGAATTTGCTGAGCTGGCGGTCCACGCCTAGGATCGTGGACCGGCTGATGGCTTCAACGGCTGAGTCGGCTTGATGGCTTGGCTTGGCTTGGTGGCTCGGCTTACGGAGCCGGCTGAGCCATTTTCTTTTTTTATTTAATTTTTATTTATTTTATATTTTTAAAATTTCATATCTTTTCCATTTTAGCTCCGTTTTACTTGAAATTTATTTCGTTGTGATCAAAAAAATGAGCTCTTTCTATTGATAATAAAATTTTATTTTTTAATTTTTATTATTTTTATTATTTTTTAATTAATTTTTTAATTAATAAAAATATGAATTTTTTAAAAATTATATATAAATTGATTAATTAATTCTTAAAAATTAATATAAATTAATTAATAAATTAATACTTTTATTGATGAATTTATGATGTTTTATCACACCCCCCAACTTAAGCTTTGCTCGTCCTCGAGTAAAGAAAGAATTTAGTTTTAAATACCTTTTAACTTTAGAGTTTCGAATTTTACCTAAGCAATTTTCAAAATGGCCATTGATATTCAGTAGAGCTTAAATGAGATATATCATTGGGGTATTAATACTTATCAATAGAAAAATTAAGTAAAGAACATTAAATTTTTCAGAACTTTTTCTAAATTATTCCACTTTTATCTCTGATTTGTCTAAACTTTCATATAGGCAGGTGTATTGCTACTTCCATCCTTCATTTATTAATTTTTATTTTCACATTGCCCACTTTTTGATGCGAATATCATTGCTTACTTAGGCAACGGGACCCGGTTACTTGGTGGGAAACCAATGTTTTTTTTTTTTTTTTTTTTTTTTTTTTTTTAACGTTGTACCACTATTGAGTGTCTTAACTCCTTAAGCTTTCTATTTGATCCATGTAGCGAGTCTTGGGCCAATGACTCCCAAACCAGTTGGCTTTAGGGCACTAGGTATAGAATACCCCTCGGGCTTACTAGCTCGAATCAAATAGGCTACGAGTTAAGACTAGCTTTACAACGAGCTTCTTTGCCCTTCCCACCTTTTGACGCGAAACTCAATGCTTGCTTAGGCAAAGAGGCCCGGTTACTCAGTGAGAAGTACTTGGAAAACTATTTTATTAAAATAAATTTTTATATGAAGAAACGTATAGTTACCCTACACAAGCCTATAAAAAGTAGACTTTTCTTTGATGCTAGTAGAAATAATTAGAAATGCTCCAAGAAAAAAAATTTTTATGTTCTGGAGACTTAACTCTTTATTGAATTTTCTTAATACTTGATTCCTCAATATCTCATAGATTCTCTGAATCTGTGCATCAATTTTCTTTTTAAAAATGCTTAGTTTAATTCGATTCTTAAGCATAATCAAGTATCTAAATACTAAATACTAACTTTTTCGAGGACTTAAAATTTTAAAATTTTTTATTTTTCTCTCCCCCCAACTTAATCGACATTGTCCTCAATGGAGAAGAAAAAAATAAAGGATGTAATAAAAAAAAAAACATGGAAAGAATACACCTAACTCAGTATATATTTATTTATTTATTTATTTATTTATTTATTTTTTTGGTCCAGCACATGCCTTTACAAAATTTGAGCTCTCCCTCCAACTTATTCAAATTATCCTAAAAAGAAAATAAAAAGATAAATTAGATAAAAACTAAATATTGGGTTGCCTCCCAACAAGCGCTAAGTTTACCGTCTTCAGCCAGACACAATGTAGCTCACTATCCTGTGTCGAATATTGGATTGACAAATTCCAATGGTTTTGGATTGCCAATCTCAGAAAGTTGATTTATTAATCCCATTATTGATATATTCATTTGTTAATTTTTGGGATATAATTTTATGATTCCATTCTCAGACCCATGTTTATTAAGAATTTCTCCTATTTGTTCTTCTAAAATGCTCATGAATGGAGTTTTAGGAGTTAAGTTTGATTCAATGGGTGCTGGAATGGTGACTAAAGGCGGTTTTAATTCTGGAGGTAAATTAATGTGATCCTGCTTAAACAACTCCATTGATATTTCATTACATGCCTTTTGATTTTTATAAGAAGAACCAGCTTCTAGGGTTGAAGGGAATAGGACATTAGGTTTATAAGTCTCGGGTAAATCATCTATTCTCTTTTTCCCTTATTTCTATCTCATTTAAACTGGAACTAGCATCAGTACTAATTCCTGGCTTGGGTTCTTCTATGTGGTTAGTCTCAGTACTAACCAGTTCCTCTAAATTTTTATTTTGGCTAGCATCAGTACTAGCCTCTCTCACCTGGTCTTGGTATGGGTCCATAAGAATCCTATAGCTTTTAAGTTCAGGAATTACTTTGGTATTCTCAAATTGGAGATTCTTAGATGAAACATTAGATTGATAATTTAATCCAGGTGGTTGGTGGTCATTAGGTGGGTTGTTTGAAATTGGTAGGTTCGGTAGTTGATCTAGTTCTCTCCTCATGTTAGACTCAACTAATTATCCTATTTGAGCTTCTAGTCTGGCGATAGATTGCTGTTGAGTTAGAATTAATTGTTGAAGTTGGTTAAATCTATCATCAGCTAGATTGGTCTGTTGAGGAGGTGGGTATGAAGGCTGATTATAATATGATGGCTGGTTAAACTGACTAGGCTGACCATTATTATAGGCATAATTTTGATAATTTTGCTCAAGTGAAATTTGGGTCTGAGCCTGAGTCTGTTGGGATGTCCAAGAAAAATTAAAGTTACTCCAATCTGAATTATATGAATTTGAAAATGGGTCATTAATCAATTTGGAGTATCCTTGAGTAGCTTGAACTTGTTCTTGGATAAAATATGGAAACTGTGCAGTCATAGGATATTCACTTACATGATGGGTTGGACTAGCACAGATTGAATAACTCTCCTGATAATTAGAAGATTGTTGACCTAGGGTTAGGAGTTGATCTATTTTCTGATCAAGAAGGTCAACTTTATCTAATTTTTGGACTATTAGATTTATATTAGCCATTTGATTATTATGTTTAATGTGAATCAACCATTCAATTAAGTTCAACTAAATCAGAAAAAGCGATTTCCTACCATGCATGTATTAGTGTAACCCTAATGTATGGTTTAAAAATTTTTAGAATTTTTTTTTATTTTATTATTATTATTATTATTTTATTATATTAAAAATTAAATTTTTTTAATTATTTTTATTTAATTTTAATTTAATTTAATTTAATTTAATTATTAATTTTTAGTTAGTTTAATTTTTATTTTATTTTATTTTATTTTTAGAGGAGAAAGGAGAAGAAAGAAAAAAGAGTTCTAAAGAAGAGGTCCTAAGGAGTCCTAGAACTAAGAAGAAAGAGAAGAATTAGGTTTAATTAGATTTAATGTTGGTTAGCAATCAAGTTGGTCAATCAATCCTGACTAAGGGTTATCCTAGATCTAGACAGCTCCTAACTGCCAAGGTCACCTTCAAGCCCTCCAAGTGTAGGATTAGCCAATCAACTAGCCAGGTAAGTGTAAGGTCGGTGGGAGTCCCCCCGTTGCTTGCCTTAGACACCAATTATGCTTGGCCAGGTAAGCGAACGGAACCAATTAGAAACCACCTTCCTTCGGGCCCAATCGTCCCTGAACCACTTTCCTAGACACCAGTCAAATTGACTTATCCTAACCCGGTTCAACTCTTTGGATTCCTTATCCTATTGAGCTCGAGTTCCTAGGGTTGATGTCTAATTGATTTTAAAATTAAAGGCTTAGGTCAATGCAGGATGCTGGTTGGTTGTTTGTGGGCTAAGGAAGGGTGATCAAATCCCCACCTTATCTTGTTTAATTGGGTTGTGCCCTTAATTTGATTTAATATGAATATGCAAAAAAAAAAAAAAATTCAATCAAAGGGTTCTTATGCAATTTAAACTAGATGCATGTAACTAATTGTATTCTGAAAGGCTTACCTTGCCTCCAGCAATCACCAAAAAAAATAAAAATAAAAATAAAACTAATATGATGCATGCTCTAAACAGTTAGGGTTTCTAATCTTATCATGAGGCTTTTAATTAGGTTTAAATGGAATATTTTTTTTAAAATTAATTTAAAAAAAAATAAAATAAATAAATAAATAAAATAAAAAGAAAAGAGAACTAGGGTTAGGATTGATCTCATCAGGCAAAACTTCTGATGCTTTTTATTCTTTTTTTTTCTTTTTCCTGCAAAATAATAAAAAAAATTAGTAAGAAAATAAAAATTTTATTTATAATTTATTTATAGAAAAATCAAAGAGATCAAAAATTTAATATCCGTGCCTTCCCCGGCAACGGCGCCAAAAACTTGATAGAGTTGCTGAAATTATTTTTAAAATAAATCAAAGAAATCAAAATTAAAAATCAAAAACCTTCCCGGCAACGATGCCAAAAACTTGATAGGGAGCGTTTGCTAAATTATTTTTACTTTATTTAAAATAAATCAAAAAAATCAAAATTAAAAATCAAAAACCTTCCCCGGAAATGGCGCCAAAAACTTGGTGCATTTGCCGGGAGTTATTTTTAATAAATCAAAAAAATTAAAATCAAAAATCAAAAACCTTCCCCGACAACGGCGCCAAAAACTTGATAGGAACGCGATGTTGTCGTTAAGACACCGTGTTTATCAGTTTAATCCGACTTCTTAAAATCATTGAAAATGTATAGATAGTAGTGAGTCGGGTCGAATCCACAGGGAAGGTAGTATTTTAGATTTGAAATCTTTGATTTTTGAAAAGAAAAGAAGAAAAAAATTTGAGTTTTCAGAATCAAAAGTGAAGTCGAAAAATTAAAAGCAAAAATTAAAAGGTGCAGAAATTTAAATTTGGTACTAAGATCTATTAGTTAGATCTTAGCATCTACTTGCAATAAAATAAAAAGTAATAATTAAAATATAGAAATTAAATTATAATAAAAATTAAAAGTAACAAATTAAAATGCAAAAATAAAACTTTTATTAATTAAAATTTTAGAATTTAAATACATAAAATTTAAAGAGAAAAATAAAATAAAATAGCCTGATCTCTGATCTTGGATCGGCATTGGCAGAAAGATGGTGTAGAAGCTCGGCTCTTCTTCTCGGCACCCGTTGCTTCGAAGCAGCCTTTAACCCATAGCCTGGCTTCGCCCTATACCAAAGCTTCACCTTGATCGGAGATATCAATTTTTGATGGCCTAGGGTCCTTTTTATAGAGCTAGGAGGGCTGGATATTTTTTCTAAAGGCAATATGGGACTAATAGCCTTTGTAATCGTAAAAATACAAAGAAATTTGGATAAAATTTGAATCAAAATAGCTCTGATATGACTCTGGTAAATCTGATAAAATCCAGCCATTCAACAGGAATCCAACGGTCCAAAAATCATCAAAATCGGATGCAGATAAGCTCAGATCGGGTCGGATTAAATTCTGGCCGTTGGATCGCGCTTGATCGAGGAAATCTGGCCGCAAATCATGCTTCGGGAGTCTTGATCACTGCCGGCAGCATTCTGGACCATCGGATCATCGCCTGGATCGAGCGCTGCCGTCCGATGGTGATCCGCGTGATGTTTGTATCTGAATAAAATTCGGAAGCAACCACAGCCGTCCGATCCTGACCGCAAACAACCACATCCGTCCGATCGCGCAATAACTGTTCCCATGGACCGCGTGGACCGGCCGCACCGCACACCGCAACCAATCAGCACCGCTGTTATCGGACGAAAAGACTAAATTACCCTTGTGAGCCGCGATAAATTTCTGTAGACCCTTAAGGGGTCTAGGTCCACCACGTGGCAATCTCTGATTCGCCGAAATTTGCTGAGCTGGCGGTCCACGCCTAGATCGTGGACCGGCTGATGGCTTCAATGGCTGAGTCGGCTTGATGGCTTGGCTTGGCTTGGTGGCTCGGCTTATGGAGCCGGCTGAGCTGTTTTCTTTTTTATTTAATTTTTATTTATTTTATATTTTTAAAAATTTATATCTTTTTCATTTTAGCTCTGTTTTATTTGAAATTTATTTTGTTGTGATCAAAAAAATAAGCTCTTTCTATTGATAATAAAATTTTATTTTTTTAATTTTTATTATTTTTTAATTAATTTTAATTAATAAAAATATGAATTTTTTAAAAATTATATATAAATTGATTAATAATTCTTAAAAATTAATATAAATTAATTAATAAATTAATACTTTTATTAATGAATTTATGATATTTATCAGGGAGCCTCATGCATACCATGCTATGTACACGATCTGATATAGCCTATGCTGTGAGTGTCACAAGCAGATATCAGTCAAATCCAGGTGAAGAACATTGGACTTCTGTGAAATGTATCCTCAAGTACTTAAGAAGAACTAAGGATATGATGTTGGTATTTGATAGCGGAGAACTCCAAGCGCAGGGATATATAGACTCAGATTTTATGTCCGATGTAGATGATCGAAAGTCGACATCTAGGAGTCTATTTGTGTGCAATGGTGGTGCTGTCAGCTGGAAGAGTTATAAGCAAATCATGATAGCAGATTTCACCATAGAAGCAGAATATATCACTGCATCAGAGGCTGCGAAGGAAGCATTCTGGTATAAGAAGTTTGCTACAAAAATTAGAGTAATGCCATCAGATGCCATTCCCCTTTACTGCGATAATAATGGCGCCATAGCCCTTGCTAAGGAATCGAGGTCTCACCAAAAATCCAAGCACATTGAGCGGCAATACCACCTCATCTGTGATTACCTCGAGAAGGATTACGTCGAGGTCAAGAGAGTCAACTCCGTAGATAATATGGCAGACCCACTTACAAAGCCATTGGGATAACAAAAGATCGAAGCCCACCTTGAGAATATGGGACTTAGACTTGTAGCCAATTGGCTTTAGGCTAAGTGGAAGATTGTTAGATATATGTGCCCTAGAAGCCAGAATTGGCTGACACTTGTAATACACTTCTAGGGGCAAAATTATAATTTTAACTAAAATCAATAAAATGCATTATTTTCTATCACATATGTGTATTTAGTGTCTGTGATACATCCTTTGAGTTAATGATAATGATAATTCATATTTTTAAGAGTTGAAAATTTAAGACATGAATAATCATTATTAACTCACAAAATGCTCCCGACCATAGGATCATCACAAGGATGGTGATTAATTTGAAAGGTTGGTGTCCAATCGTTTCTCTTTAGTAGATGAGTCTTAAGTCTATGGTGTGGAGATACTGGAGCGAGAGTACAGGTACTCGTTAGAGAATGAGGGCACTTAGCTTGACCACCTCGAGTAGTTATTAGGAAGTCTACCTTCTCGTCAATGATTGACTCGATGCTATAGTGGTGTGTCTGGTTCTTTGACCTGAGGTGCATCAACAGTTTACCTTGAGGGTGTTATAGTTTGACTATACCATAACTCGATCTCCTAGCCATACGGAATCCTGAGGTATATGTTGGCTATAGCATGTTCATTGAAGGAACTGGATTGCATTAAGATGGAATCTATCTACCTCGGTGGTAGAGGAGAAGCCCTATGATGATCATGAGAATCAAGTCCAGAAGCCCATGGCCATGGTAGAGCAAAATAATAGAAAGAGTTTCTATTTAGATTTTCACATTGGACTTGAATCGAATGATTACATTATATGATAGAAACTAGGGTTTGACGAGTTCACCTTGACCCTAATCTGATCGGGGCTCAAGATAGAAGAACTTAATCACACAGGTAGCTACACCAAGTGGTTTGTATTTAGCTCTGATGGGTTGCCACCATATACTGCTAGGTGTCATTGGTGGATTTTGGGAGCAATTAGAATGATTTAGATGATCGATCATTCTAGTTGATCGAATCAGAAGAGTTTTGATCCATCGAAAGGAGTTTCAATGACGTCAATGATGGAGATCATGACATATCCCATTACCATACAAAACTGAACCTAATTGGGTCACACAAACATGGGTTTGAATTTGGGGATCATCAATTGAACTGATCCAGTTCAACTGATCTGAATAAGATTTAATTGGGTTCAAGAAAATCATGCTAGCACTCGATTTAACCAAACGTTCTTCTTTTACTATCATAAATAGTTGTCCTGACTGAGCCAAAGGAGTTTGTGCTCGATTAGAGGCCTTCACTTGGTCTGACTGGAGCCTGTCTAGGTTAGAAAAGGATTGTCTTATTTTGTAAGACAATACCTGCCATTTTTGGTCATCTGTCATTTCTTATCCTTTGACTTTGGCCAAAAGTTGACCTTTGACTGGTCAAATATTGACCATTGATACTTTGACTTCTATCCACATGTCACACACCTATTGGAGAGCAGGTGGGGGCTTGTCCCCCTGCCAGAAACTGGCAAGAAGGAGGGCGCATGCCACAGGTGGGGGCTTGTCCTCCTGTCAGAAACTGGCAAGAAGGAGGGCGCACGCCACCCTTGGCGTGTGCCCAAGTTTGAGGCACCCAGGAGTCCCTATTGGATAGGGACTCTACCCCTTTATTGGATTCTGATTAGACTCCCCTGGAACCAACTTTGACTGATCTTAGGCACCATCTAAGGATGAATCCAAGGGTCTCTATTCCCACCAATCAGATTTAGATCTAATTTCACAATGGGTTGTGATTGGTTGGGATGAAGAGGAGTTGGATCACGCATAGTCTATAAATAAGATCCTACGCCCAACTCAAAAAGCAATGCAATTCATAATGCCCCAAGGCTGCCTCTCTCTTCCTGCTCCATGCTATGTTCATCTTCTCCCTCTCCTCTCCACGCCCAAAGTAGTTTGGGATCTATGTTGGTACAGTCTAGGTAAGAGAAAGGCGACAGAAAGCTAGAAGGCTGTGCTGCTGCAAAGGACAACTACTGATCTTCAAAAGTTATTTTGAAGATTTTCCAAATCAGATTCAAATCTAATTTTTGGAGACGTGATAGAAAAGAAGAGGATCTCTAGATCTAGCCCGAGTGGATACCGATAGATGCCAGGCACTTGTGTGGCTAGATCCAGAACCTTCCGCTGCTTACAGAATCATCAACGGGTAATAGGATTACCCTACATCAAGGTAAATTAAATCTAATTTAATTTATCTAAATTTTTATTTTGGTTATAGAATAATAAAGATCAGATCTAAAATATCTCAGATCTGATTTGGATCAAAGAGAAAATTTTTAAAATATATCTTTTGATCCGATCAGATCTGAACGAATCTGATCTAGAAAATCAGTATTTTCCTTCACCATCCATGTATAAGGCCCAAAAACCTTTGGGAAGGTCGGCTTTCTCTTCGAGGGGGCTCGATTGCAACCATGAAATGCCAATTTCATTCTGTTCATGCTCAGCTTCATCTGAAACGGTGCATTCTACTACAAAATATGCTAATATCTGGGCTTTGATCGATGACTGAGGTCGGTAGTTGATGTCGAATTCTGTAAGCTCGATTGCCCATTTTGCAGTTCTTTTAGAGGCATCCATTCGATGAAGGACTGCTTTAATTGATTGATCCATGAGGATAGTTATGGTGTACCCCTAAAACTAAGGTTGGAGTCTTCTTACAATAATTAGAAGAGAGTAAGTCAATTTTTCTAATTTAGAGTACCTAGTCTCTACATCCCTCGGGACCCGACTTATGTAGTAGACCGATTGCTGTACTTTTATTTCCTCCTTGATCAAGACTGCTGCCAGGGCTGTTGGAGAGACTGCCAGGTACAAGAATAATTTTTTTTTGGGCCTAGGCTTTGTTAGTAGTGGGGTTGAGTCGAGATAGTTTTTACGCTCCTCAAATGCCTATTAGCATTTTGCCATCCAGCAGAAGCTCTTTGGCTGCTTGAGAATTTGAAAGAAGGGCATGCATCGCTCGACCGATCTCGAGATGAAGTGATTTAGGGATGCCACTTTTTCAGTCAAGTGCTGAACTTTTTTAATCATTTTTGGAGTGGTCATCTCTTGAATATCCAGGATTTTCTCTGGATTCAACTCAATCCCATGCCTCAACACCATAAATCCTAAAAACTTCTCCAAGGTCACATCAAAGACACACTTGGTCGAGTTTAGCTTCATCTTATACTTCTTAAGTGCACTGAAGGTCTCTTCAAGATCGGCGATGTGATTTATTGAAGCTCAGCTCTTGATGAGCATGTCATCCACATACACCTTCATGTTTCGATCGATCTGCTCCTTAAAGATTTTGTTGATCAGGCACTGGTACGTTGTCCCTATATTCTTGAATCTGAAAGGCATAATCCTATAATAGTAAAGACCACGGTCAGTATCAAAAGTAGTTTTTTTCTCATCCTCTAGCACCATCCAAATTTGGTTGTAGTCAGAAAAGGCATCCATGAAAGTGAGGAGCTCGTGGCCCAAGGTTGCATCCACCAGTTGATTAATCCTGGGTAGGGGGTAGCTATCTTTTGGGCAGGCTTTGCTCAGCTTTTTGAAGTCTATACACATCCTCCACTTGTCATTTGCCTTTCTAACGAGCACCATGTTTGAGACCCAGCTTAGGTAGTTAACTTTTTGGATGAATCCGATCTTGAGAAGTTTGTCGACTTCTTCTATAATTGCTTTCTACCTCTCTGGAGCGTGGCTACACATCTTCTCTTTTATAGGTTGATACTTGGGATCAGCAACCAACCGATGTTTCATTACCTCGATGTCAATCCTCGGCATATCCATTGGGATCTAAGCGAAGACGTCCGCATTTTTTTGAAGGAAGGTAATGAGTTGCTCCCAGACCTCATCCCCCAAGTTAGAGCCAACCTGCACAGTATGCTCTGCATTCTCATCATTTAGTGGGATGAAAATGAGATCTTCCAAGGCTCTCCCCGCTCTTTCATTAGATCATCACAGACATCCAGCCCATTGACATGGCAAAGGTCGAGCTGGGTGTCTTTCTGTAGGGCCATGGAGTAATAGCACCTTGCCAAGGTCTGGTCACCTCTGATTTCTCCAATTCTGCAGCTTGTCGGAAACTTCACCTTTAAGTAATAAGATGATACCAAAGCTTGGAGTTCATTCAAATCAGGTCGGCCAAGAATAGCATTGTAGGTAGATGGAGCTTTTACGACTAAAAAGTCAACCTGTATTCTGGCCAGCTTCAAGCATTGCCCTGCAACCACAGTCAGAATTATTATACCCTCAACTGGCATGGCATCGTCAGTGAAGCCTACCAACGGAGAGTTCATAGGTCCCAAGTGATTATTAGGTAAAGACATTTTTGAGAAAGCATCATAAAATAAAACATCAGTAGAACTTTCATTATCTACTAGAATGTGATGCACATCATAGTCAGCAATATTTAAAGAGATTACAACCACATCATTGTGCGAAAACCAAACTCCTTGGGCATCCTCGTTGGTGAAAGTGATGGACTCCTCAATTTTTTGTCTCTTCATAGGCTCTGCTGATCTGCTAGCCTCCCCTCATCGAAGTACCCCAGAGATGGTGTTGATGATGCTGAGAGGCGGTCAATCTCCTTGTTGCTCCTCCTCCTAAGTGGTTCAGGTTGCGGCATTGCCCTTGGCCAATCCTCCCTTCCTTCAGGCCGACGTTGTAGGAATCGGCTGAGCCTGCCTTGCCTAATGAGCTCCTTGATCTCATCTTGAAGCTGGATACATTCTTCAACATCATGATCATGATCATGATGGTAGAGGCAGAACTTATTTGGGTCGCATCTACCAAGATGAAAGCGCATCCTTTCCAGTCTTGTTATCTGCTCCCTGATCTCCATCAGTACTTGGATTTTTGAAGCATTGAGAGGGGCATAGTTATGGAACCTTCGGAGGGGGGAGCCCCACTGTGCTTTTTTGTCAGAGCTTCCCTACTTCTGAGCTTGTGGAGGGATTTGGGCTTGCTTACGCTCAGGGGGAGTTCGAAAGTGTGGCTGAGCTTCACTTGGCTTTTCTTCCTCAATGGGCCTGCTCGGCTCGCCCATTTGCCACTCTTCAATGGCTTCATTATCCTTGGCCTTGAAGGCCTCTTCCGCTCAGGCATATCCTTCAGCCCGAGCCAACATATCAGCAAAATCTCTAGGGTACTTCTTCTCCAGGGAGAATAATAGATTGTTCTTCTGAAGACCACCTTTTAGTGTGGCCATAGTGACGGACTGGTCTAAATTATGGACCTCCAGTGCAGCAGCATTGAAGTGGTTGACATAAGCTCGGATGGATTCTCTCTCTTGCTGCTTAATGTTGATGAGGGATTTCAAACCTTGCCTAGGATGTCGGCTACTGACAAAATGAGCTATAAATTGATGGCTCATCCAGTCGAAAGAAAAGATGGTACTCGACTTGAGGGCCGAGTATCAGTTTCTGACTGCTTCCTTCAAGATGGATGGGAAGGCTCGGTAGAGAATGGCATCTGGTGCACCATGGAGCAGCATCATCATCTAGAAGGCCTCCAGGTGGTCGATCGGATTGGTAGTTTCATCATAGCTCTCGAATTAAGGGAGCTTGAAATTTGACGAGATAGGTTCCTACATGATGCAATGAGAAAAAGGAGGGTCGGTATAGATATCATTACCATGGAAGGAGGGAGCACAGCGGAGTTCCTTGATCCACTAATTCATCTCCTATAGTTTCTAATCCAGGAGATCTTCTCGATCATGAATCTCCAAGATCTTTTGACAGCGGAGTTCCTTGATCCACTAATTCATCTCCTATAGTTTCTAATCCAGGAGATCTTCTCGATCATGAATCTCCAAGATCTTTTGACTAAATGGGGGTAAAGTCCCTCCAGGGATAGAGTCATGATCAGAGTAGAGGCTCTCGACCCTCTACTTCTCCTTTTCAGAGATCATCGATCGGCTAGTCTGAGTCGGCCATCCCCTGACTGGATCCTAGGGTTTCGAAGAAGTCTGCTCTGATCGAATCAGCACTAGAGGCTACTGCTGCTGCATGGCCGGCATCACCTTCATGAGGCCGCGAACCTGTTGGATCAGTGAGTTGAACTACCCCACATCCACCATTACTGTAGGTGGAGCTTGAGTTGTCGGGGATGAAATAGGGACAGACAGATCTGGATGGAATCTGGCTGTGGAGGTCATTGATTGTCGGGTTGAAGCCTTTCTAGGGGGCATCCTTCTCGAAAAGGAGAACTTTGAAGGAGAAGAAGAGAGATCTCTGCTAAGCACTCCTTTAAGAATAAAAAATCTCAAAAGGTAGAGGTGTGGTCCCTTCCTCCAGCGCTAATTTTATTTGTGCAAAATCTGATTATCACTAGAGAAGTGCTGGAGTCGAAGAAGATGAGGTCGTCATCGATGACCAATAAAATAAGTCTCATCTAGAGCCTAGGGTGGCAGCTTCGGCAAGACCCTCTGACGATCAAGTCAGCTCTTTCGACCAACAGAAATGGAGTGCTCAGTCAAGAAAGTTATAAAATCTTGGAAAGAAGAAGAGAGCTTAGAGAAAATGTATCTGGAGGATCTCTTTTATAGATGGATTCTATAACAAACTGATAGCGACAGCCATAACCATCTGGTAGTGGGCTGCTCAGGTCATGTGAAGTTTGTTATGGAGGATGGTGTCTGTTGTCGAAACTTGCCAGTCGAGAATGGTGTCCGTTGTCATGACTTGCCAGTCTGTTGGGATTTAATAGTTGAAGTTCCAATGGGTTAGACGTCGGTTAGTGAAGAACTTTGAGTTATATCAATTTTAAAGGAGTTCGGACTCCTTTAAGGCAGTCTATGTGTGAGTTGATTCATGCTGTGTATGGAGCTAGATTCGAGAGGAGAGCTTTCTAGGCGATTGTCGAAAGTTTAATTGGGATGGGTTCGGGAGTCCTACGATTAGAGGAGTCTTTGAAGGAAGTCTGCTAGAGATGTCCGAACGTGGATCCATTGAGGGGATCCAGAAGTAGGTTTGCTGGAGGAATCTACATGTAGATCCATGGGAGGAGAGATCTAAAGGAAAATTTGTCTGATGGAGGGATCAGACTGAAGGTGAAGTCTGAAAAGAGTTTGGCTGCTGGAGAGGTCTGGAAGAAGCTCGACTGATGGAGAGGTCTGGAAGGAGCTCGGCTACTGGAGGGGTCCGGAGGGAGTTCGACTGTTGGAGAGGTCTCGAAGAAGCTCGACTGCTGGAAAGGTCCTAAGAGGAAGAATTCGTGATCAAAGCTCTTCTACGATTACCAATTATATCAGACTAAGCATCAGACTAGACTTCGATGGAAGTGGAGTTTATTCCCAATAGCGAGATTGAGGTAACTAACAAGATTCTATTACAAGAAATAAAAGCAAGGCTTGAAAGGACGAAAGAAACATGGGTGGACAAACTCTATCATGTGCTCTGAACTTATAGAACCACTCAAAGGTTACCAACTAGGAAGACACCATTTGCTTTAGCTTTTGGAACAAAGGCAGTTATCCCAATTGAACTCAGACTTTCTTCAGCACGAGTTGAAGCCTTCAATGAATGGAATAATTCATAGGATCTCAAAATAAACCTTGATCTATTGGAAGAAAAGCAAGAAGAGGTCCTGATTTGGATGGTAGCTTATAGGTAGAAGGTAGCCCGCTACTATAATTCCTGAGTCAGGAACAACACATTTAGAGTGGGAGATCTGATGCTTCGACGAGCAGATATCTTACAGTCACAAAATCAAGAAAAGCTCATCTCAAACTGGGAAGGCTAGTATGAGGTTGTGGAAATCATTCGACCAGAAACTTATAATCTAAAGGAGCTTGAAGGGGCTACATTCCCATAATCTTGGAACTCAGAAAATCTATGAATGTACTGTCAATGATCTCATTTCAATAAAATTTTCTTGCTTTAATATCTATCTTTGGTGTAAAATTATGCAACAACAGAAAATTACTTAGCCAAACTTCATTCTCAAATAAAATGAAGGCCTTCAATTATTTAAGATAGGAGATAATGGGGAGAGGCCCTCTCAACGGCCCTTTTATACCTTAGCAATCTTGTTCAAAATAGAAGAAGGACCTCATCCTAACAAGGGCAAAAGCTAACCATGATAGGAACAGAAAGAGAATCTCGTCCTAATAGTGAAGGTCTTTGGTTATTTAAGATAGGAGGTAATAGGGAGAGGCCCTCTCAATGGCCCTTTTGTGCCCCAGCAATCTTATTAGGAATAGGAGGACCTCGTTCTAATAAGAGTAAAAGCTAACCATGTTAGGAATGGGAGGAGGACCGCATCCTAACATGGGTGAAGGCATCCAATTATTTAAGATAGGAGGTAATGGAGAGGGGCCCTCTCAATGATCCTTTTGTACCCCAACAATCTTGTTAAGAGTAGAAGGAGGACCTCATCCTAATAAGAATAAAAGCTAACCATGTTAGAAATAGGAGGAAGATCTTGTTCTAACATGAGTGAAGGCCTCTAGTTGTTCAAGATAGGAGGTAATAGAGAGAGGCTCTTCCAATGGCCCTTTTGTGCCCCGACAATCTTGAAAGAAATAGGAGGAGAACATCATCCTAACAAAGTTAAAAGCCAACTTTGTCAAGAATAGGAGAAGAATATCATCCTGATATGGATAAAGACTCTTATGAGAAAAATGAAGGCCTTCAGCTATTTAAGATAAGAGGATAGCCTCATCCTAACAAGGACAAAAGACAATCACATCAAGAATAGGAGGAAGACTTTGTCCAGACATGAATGAAGATCCCCTATTTCCAAGTTGAGGAAAAAGCTAATTTTTGTACCCAATTTAAAGATCTTTGTTCATAAATAAGGAGGACAGGCCTACAAAACAACGAACTAGGATCGCCATTCCAAAGCTACGCTGTTATTAAAAAGGGTACAAATTAAAGAACTCTATGAGTCTTCAATAGAGAAAATAGCGAAAAGGCAACAAGTGGAATATCATTTCATTAAAATGGGGTTCATTACAAAGGGAAGCCTGCAAGACTGATTACAAAGAAAAGAAGAAGGAGAAAAAAGATGAAGTCCTACTTGGATTTGGACTTCGAACTTCTGCCCTCGGCCAGTACAAGGGAATGCTTTAAACCTTCCACCTTCTCCTTGAGTTTTCGTCTCATTGTCAAACTCTCTCTCAGCAAATTCTCAAACCTATGGGAATTTTCTTCGATCTCTCTCAACCTTTTTCTCAGAACAGTCAATTCAGTCTTGGAATCTTTCACTAAGCCCTCCTGGTAAGCCATCTGAATTTTGAGCTCATAAAGTTTCTTCTCGATACTCTCAAATGTTATAATAAGATTTCCAAGGGTGTTTTTCAAAGTGGCGACTTTGTCTAGATTTGCACTTGGGCTAAACCAGACCTTGTCCGCCAAATGCTTTTGAAGCCGCATCACTTCGGAGTTTGCCATCTTAAGTTTCTTTTTATAATCATCAATCTACTCATACCAACCAATTCGATAAAAATTATATGCCCTTTCTGCATCATGCAGCTGCTTTTAAAGGTCGAAGAACTTCTTCGACCAGTCCCAGCCAAATTTCGCTTGACTCTGAATGCAAGCCAAACCTCCCTCCAATTGGCTGATTTTTTCCTCTCGCTATGCAAAGCTCAGCCTCGAGAGAGCAAATTTTGATAGTCGAGGTCCAATATTTCTCACTAGCAAGTTTCTTCATCAATTCCAATTCTTCAATCAAATGATGCATCTTACTTATACTCCTTGATGTCCTTTCTAATGACTTGGCAAAGACGATTAATCTCGATGACTACTATGACATAATTTTTTTTGGACTTTTTAAGTTCGTCCTTAGTTTTTTCCAACTTCTTCTTCATTTGATGAACTTCTGTCCTTAAATTTTTGACATGGGCCTTCAAAGACATACCTTGAGGTAGAGGTTCTGCTTCAATTGGGGGCTGCTTTCGACAAACAAGCATGTTATAACACAAGCACGACAAAAGATGGGAGAAATTCAATTTCATTAATCAAAATGTCTAAAGTATATGAAGGATAAAAAAAGAAGAAAAAAAATACAATTAGTGGAGGTCGCCAACCTCCAAAAGGGGAATAGCAGAAGAGTTGGATGTGGCTCTAACAAGGGGTGGCACTTTGGCAGGAGTAGCCACGGATTCAATAGGAGGAGGTTTGAAGCTAGCAGCTGAAGGTCCCACTTTGTTAATGCCAAAACCCTCTATCAGAAAGTCGAGGTCCATTTCTGGGAATTTCTTCATGATCCTCTTTAGGCAGACCTCAAACCCTTTGAGGAAGGCCTCTTTGGCGAATGCTATTTTGATGTCCTCCATCACCTTAGAAGACTTGAAGACCTCGATGGCCTGCTCCCTCTCTGCACTGACCTCCTCCTCGGCCTTCTTCCATTTGTTCTCTTCAAGATTAAGGCAGCTTTCAGTTCCACCGATGTTTGTTCCTCCTTTCGAAGTTCTTCCTAAAGATGCCTAACTTCGGTAGAGTGAGCTTCCCTCGAATGCTCGATCTCGGCCTGGGCATTCTTAGCCACCGCTTGGGCCTCCTGGATAGTTTTCAAAGCCTCAGGTTTATGAAGGTTCGTCGCCTCCATATAGGCATATAGATAATGCCCCAGCAGTAAATAATAGGATACAAGTTACAGCTTCAAGATCTATTGGTGTTCAATCGAGAGCAAGGGAAAAGTTAATTACCTCGAGGAAGACTGCAAAAGATTCTCTAATCCTTTCCTCATCATCCATATGAACCATCTTTTCAAAAATATGCGGAAGGATGCATCCCTCCATCCAAGGTTGGATGACCTTCCAGTCATCCAGAGGTGTCACTACGAGATTCTCTAGTGCTCCTTCTGACTCTTTTGGTGGCTATCCTCTGCTTTTTCTTCTCCACCACTCTCTCTTGCTTCGAATGGTAGAGGTAGCAACTTCATTAGGCAAGGTCAAACTCGAAGCTGCAGCAATTTCTGGAGCAGGTGCAGCTTGGGTTGGCATAATCGAACTTAGATCTTCAGCCCTTGCTCGCTTCAATGGCTCTCTCGAAGAACCATCCTTTCTCTTGAGAGCTTTGATTCTTTGGGTCAACCAGTTTAGCTCTTCCAGAGTCATCTCTGTAGTAGTGAAAAAACTAAGGTCAGAAGAAAGGGCAAAGGATAGCTAACAAGATGTGAAAATATACCTATCGGGTTGAGGGGATTTAAGCCGAGGTCGAATAAAGTCTGGTCTTCCAGCATGTTGGATAATAGAGGAGCCTGGTAGTTTCTTAATTTACCGACTGAGTCAAGATCCTCTCTTTCTAACCTGAGAGCTCGGTAGATAGAATCTCTCAACTACCCTAGGGAGAAAGCCCTAGTTCTAAAGAAGGACAAGAAACATAGAAAAAATTTTTCATCTAGTTGTGAATGGAAGAAGGGGCACCCATAAGTAACCCCTTCTTTCCAAAGTGGGAGGATAGATACCACCAATCCTTAGCAGTGAGATGGTGTTTGAAGGTGAAGTAGTTACGAAACAAAGAGATAGTTGGATGGACCTCAGTTAAAATGTACAAGAAAAGAAATCCTATGATGAACTTAAATGAGTTTGGACCCATAGATACAAAGAAAATATTTAGAAATTGAAAAAGATCTACAATAAAGAGAGGAATTGAAAGTCGAAATCCAGCACGAAAAGCTTCAGTGTACAAATAGAAGTGACCTAGGAAAGGAGTACAAGCTCGGCCACTCAGTTTGGAAAGTTTCAGTTTGTACTTTAAAGAAACCCCATACTGAATCCTTATCAAAAAAAGCTCCTCTAAGTGCAAAGAGTAGGGAATGATTTTGGGAATAAATGTTGGACAAGATGCTTCTACAAGTTCGACGATTTTCTTAAGATTAGGATTTGATGAGCTTGGGTGGGCCAGACTACTAGAACTAGTAGACCAGGACACTTTGAAAGACATTTGGATCAAACTAAACTTGAAAAACCTCCAAAAAATTGAAAGAAAAGAGTTACAATTTTTTTTTTTGAAAAAAACCTAGGAAGAACACTAAACTCTTTCGAAGAAATCAAAAGGACAAAAAATAGGAAAAAAGCAAATAAATGTGAGAAAAATGTTAGGAGAGTAACCTAAATCGGTTGGAAATTTTGGGGAAATGGTCGAAAAGGTGGAAAATGAACAGAAGAAATGTTGATGGCCAAAGAAATCAGGACAGAAGGAGAACCAGGTGCCCGAAAGAGATGAAGAATGGAAGAAGAAAAAAGGCATGGGTGAAAGTAGAAAGTCGGGGGAGGAAAAGATGTTTAAGTAGCTAGAAAAAATTGGAGGAAGTTATAATCATAGATCCTCTCTAGCCATTCCTTGCCTATCACGTGTCCCATCCATCATGCCTATAGATGAAAACTGATGAAGCATTTATAACACCATACTTGGAGCTCTGCACTGGAGGAAATTTCAAAAGTAGATGTCCTTTCAAATCATTTGACATTAAAGAAACTTTAGCACCAGTGGAAAAAGCCAAAACCATTCCATCTTCCGAGAGTGGGAAGCCAACAAAGAACTTTGACAGTTATAGTTTTTATACTCCCTTCATTCAAACTTTGAGCTTGGGAGTAGGGGTATAAGTATTGGGGATAAAATAGCTCATGCCGAAGTTCGATAGAATGTTTGATCTCTGTGTAGCTCCATCTAGGGTCATGGCAACTATGTCTGAGCTTAAACCAAGCCACTTCATTTCGAATCCAATTCAAGAAGGTCGACCTTCAAACCTTGTCCACCAAACGAACTTCTCAACAGCAACCCTCAGCTCTCCCCATGACTTTCGAACTTGTCAAAAGCGTAAGGGGTTTGGGCCGGATGAACTTGAACAGTAAAAGAAGTTGCCATTTGACCAATTCTGCTCGACAGCAGAATTCTAAGTATTTAATTCCAGCACCATCCGACCTTGCTTATGGCATACCTTAAGGATGACCGAATTCCTTCGCGACAAGCAGCGCACCTCATCAATTTTACACCAAGAACCCTAGCTAGTCAAAATCTTCTCTAGCCGAGTTTCATTCAGATGAATTCTCCTCCAACCAAATTCTTCTACTTCGCTTTATGAATAGTGGTCGACCTTGAAAGTAGCTAAATTCCTTCATTTTCTTTTGACAATTGCAGACCTAGCCAGCTTATATCATGCGCATCGATCGGGTGAATTTGAATAGTAAAAGAACCTTGTTGTCGATATAAGTCTGATTCCCAATCCAAAACAAATAGCAACTACTCTGCAGATAACGAATCTTAGCACTCCTTCAATTTGAACTTTAGGCTAATCTTGAGCATTGGCCAAACTTCCTCTAGAAGATAGGATAATGATTTTAAGTGAAGAACCCATCGTCCCCTCCAACTTTTAGCTTAGAACATTTATTTTCCCTTTGGTCGACATTGAAAGCGGCCAAACTCTTCAAAACTATTGAAAATAGTACCAATAGATTCTAATCAACTATAGGTTCACTATCTGTTATTTGATAGTAGATCTCCAAGTTCGGCCGACCTGACTTCGAGTTCTTTACCCCAACATGAATAGTTTGCTAACAAGCATAGAAGTCTTCAACTTTCCATCCAAAATTCAATAAATAAAATCCAACTGATTGGCAAGTCGCGATAACGGATAGCCACTCTCTATAACAAACTCCACGTGGCCCGAACGATCCACTAGCTGATAGTTATGGCTATCATTATCATTCTGTTATGAGCTCTATCAGTAAAAGGGACTCTCCAAATACATCTTCTTCTCTAAGATCTCTACTCTACTTAAACTCTCCAAAGTACTCCATTTTTGTTGACCAGAGAACTAACTTGATCATCGGAGGGTCCTACCAAAGCTACCCACCTTTGGTCTGAACTTTGCCTTGTAGGTCATGGAGACGACCTTGTCTTCCTCAACTCCAGCGAACTCCAATGTTAGCCCCAATTTCTGCACCAATAGAATCTAATTTAAATTTTGAATTCATGTGGGAGGTTGGAACTACTTCAACCTCTCAACCTTATCCACTCCACACGCCATTCTCTTATGTTGCCTAAGGATGGCTACCCAAAAGGGAGAGGGGGTGAATTGGATATTTAAAAATTTAAACTTTAATTATGCTCAATTTTAATATTGTATGCTTGGTAAAATAATGTAAAACATAATTATAGAATAAGAGCAATATAAATGAACCAACTCAAATACAAAGGCTAAATTTTTATAGTTCGACACCAAACTCGGCACCTACATCCACTTTCCAAGTAAACCATTTGGGAATTCAACTATAATCACTCCATTGATTATAGTTTGATCATTTTTCTTGAGTTTACAATCTAATCTAGTTAGTTTTGGTCTAGGCTCACCAACTATAACCTTTACAATGATTATTTTTTTGGACTAATAATCAACACCAATTGATTTTATTCTTGGCTCACCAATCAAACCTTTACAATGTCCAACTCTAGGCTTGGACCAAACTAAGTTTCTCACCTTAAGAAACTTATAAATAAATGAAAATACAATCATAATGATTAAAAGAATTTAGAAATAAAAATCTAATGAAGCCCAAGAGAAGAGTTTGTGAGTTAATGTTAGAAAGAGAAGGGCAGATTACATGCATGTATTTCAAAAACTATTTTGAAATCGTAGCAAAATAAAATAAATTAACTATTTTTATCATGCATTAAATTAGATCTAAAATCTTCCCTAGCATGGATCTAAGATATATGAAATTCAAAATTAATTTATGAGATTAGATCTCATATCTTATCATGGGTCAAAGAACTCCCGTAGCTAATGATCAAAACTTGATAGCTTCCTGAAGCCACGCAAATGCCCGGCCTCTACAAGTGTCCACACGAGATCCGATCTAATTGAAGACTTGTCTATCTTTCCAAGGTGTTAGCTCCCTTGCAGAGAAGATCATTTGATGATCGATTTGAACCTTCTTCAGATCTAGAAGATAATCTTCAATCGAAGAAGCAGTGGAGGTAGAAGAAAAAATAGCAGCAGTGTAGCTTTCTTCCTCGAAGTTTCATGCCTTGTACCAATGGAGTTTTCCCTTCAAGCTTTGAAGGGAGCATGCCAACAAGTCCCTCTCTCACTCTAGTGGCTGGCCAAATTTTGTTCAGATCAGAAAGAACTCTTAGAGATGTCCCAAAGATAGATCTTTTTAAGGGGGAGCCTAGTAGAGTCCTGATAGAGTCAAACTCTATCAAACATTCAAATTAAATTTTAAATTCAAATCAAAACTCATCCATATCCAAATGAGAGGATAAGTGGTTGACCAAGAGGTGGAAAAATATAAAAAGCCTCATACAAATCTGAAATTTGTGTGAGAAGAGAAGGGGCATGGATAAAGGATGGCGCATTGAAGAGTCCACAAAATAGACTCTAGGGTTTTGGATTAAACCTCAAACCAAAAATAATTTGGTTTAAATCCAAACACCTAATTGAACCTAATCTAATTAGGTCCCTAATTAGATTAAATATTATTGGGAATAGGGGCTCTTCCCACATGGATCGGCATGGCCATCGGTGATTAGCCAAGCAAGAAGGAAGAACTTCTTAGAGATCTCTGCGAAAGCATGATCAAATAAATCAAGGAATGGAGAAGAAGAGAAGAAGAGATTTTTAGAAGAAAAGAGCTTTTATTCAATACATTTCAGCACTCTTATAACCTTGACTTGTTTCTAATATATATAGTTTACAAAGGATCAAGTCCAAGCTCATAGAAAGACTCTCCAAACCCAAACAACCCACATATACAAAATAATAACCCATGAAAACTGAGTCGGCCCAGTTTCAAATTGAGCAGCTAACCTACGATTGGATCGGCTCAGTCCCAGACTGAGCCGACTCAGTTGTATACCATGTCAATAGCTCAAAAATGCTGCTTTCTATCTGAATTTTTCTCTGAGACCTAGTCGATTCAGTCCTGGACTGAGCCGACCCAGTTTCCAACTGAGCCGGCTCAGTCTCAGAGTGAGCCGGCCTAGTTTCAGAACTTTACTATTGAGAGTGATTCTTCTTTCAGCTCGCTCCTATCTTCCCTGAACCTATCTTCTCATATTTTCAAGACTTGAGAGTGCCACTTCTGAGCTCACATTCTCTACCTTGGTGTTTCCAAGTTTCTGTGAACTCATCTCTTCTCAACAAACCCATCTGTGCCACACATCTTTGAAAGCTGTCTCTAAGGAGTACCTTCATGAGTGCATCAGACTGATTCTTCTTGGTATGGACCTTCATCAGTTCCACTTCACCTTCCTTCATCAGCTCTCTGATCCTATGGTATCTCACATCTATATGCTTTGTGTGCGCATGATAGACTGGATTCTATGCCAACAATAGAGCACTCTGACTATCACTGAATAGTGTAAACTTACTCTGCTCCACCCCCAACTCATCAATCAGCCTCCTAAGCCAAAGAGCTTTCTTTGCAACCTCCATTATCCCAATGTACTCAGCCTCTATAGTAGACAAGACCGTGATTGGCTGAAGGGTTGATCTCTAAGACACTGATCCATCACATACGCAGAAGAGGTATCCAATAATCGACCTCCTTGTATCAAGATCACCAGCATAATTTGCATTAATAAATCCTTCCAGAGGACCTGAACCTTCACACATCTTCATAGATTATTCTCCAAATCCTCCCGGTTGTCCACCAAATACCAAACCATAATCCCTTATTCTATGCAAATATCTCAATATCATTTCAATGCTTTCCACTGTTCCTTCCCAGGGTAAGCCATGTATCTACTAACCATGCTCACAACATGTACTTTATCTGATCTACAGCATACCATAGTATACATCACACTGCCTACAACATTTGCATAAGGAACTCATTCCATGTACTCTCTCTCCTTTTCTGACTAGGGGCACTGTAACTTGGAGAGAGACATATGGCTCGGCAATGGCATCTCTACAGGTTTGGCCTTCTCCATCCTAAACCTCTTCAGAACCTTCTGGACATACTTTTCTTATGACAAATAGAGCACTCCTTTGCACCTATCTCTACATATCTCCATTCCAAGGATTTTCTTAGCTGGACCCAAATCTTTCATCTCAAATTCAGATGATAATGCCCTTTTCAATCTTTTCACAGCATCCATGCTTCTACTGGCTATGAGCATATCATCTACATACAATAATAGGTATAGGGCATCCTCCTCATCTACATCCTTAACATAGATACAACAATCATGTTCACATCTACTGAAATTCAGGCTCAAGACAAAGCTATCAAACCTTCGATATCACTGATGAGGGGATTATTTCAAGCCATACAAAGACTTTCTGAGTAAACGCACCTTTTCTTCCTATCCCATCTCCATGAAACCATCTGGCAGCTTCATGTAGATTCTTTTCTCCAAAGTCCCATGAAGGAAGGCCATCTTCATGTTCATCTGTTCCAATTTCATGTTATGCTGTGCCACCAGTGATAGCAAAACTCGAATAGATGTATGATGCACCATGGATGAAAAATTTTTTGTGTAGTCAATCCCTTCTCTTTGTGAATATACCTTTGCTACCAACCTTGGTTTGAATCTGACTCCACCTTATTTTAAAGGTGCTTCTTTCTTTGTGAACACCCACTTTTAGCCAATAGGTCGAGCACCCTCTGAAAGTCCACTAGCTGCCATGTCTGATTCTTCTCAAGCGATTCCATCTTCTCTATCATGGCCTGCATCCATGAATCATGATCCTCACTCTCCATGGCCTTTGCATAATTCTCTAAATCTCCATTAGCAGTGATGAGTGCATAGAAGATAACCTTATCAATGCCATATCTGATCGATCTCCTAATAGTACGTTGGGGCTTATGCAAAGCCACTCCCACTGGCACATCTCTGCCTGATGTCTGTGGCTACTCCTACACATCTGTCTGAACTATCGATCCTACATATTGATTTTCAATCTGAGATAATACTTTTCTGTCTAGCTCCACCTTAATAGGAACACTCCTATAAGTGGATGTAACCTGCATGCCATCATTCTCTGACTTGCTACCGCTGTTCATCTTTATTTCTTCAGTTTCATCTATCCCAGATCTCCTCAAGATGCTCTTTTCATCAAAGATAACGTCCTTGCTGATCACTTACTTTGGTGCCTGAGAGTCCCACAGTAGGTACCCCTTGACTCCTTGTGGATACCCTATGCATGTCATCTTTTGAGATTTTAGGTTCAATTTGCTCCTTTCGGTTGCCTCCACATGTGCATAGGCTATGCAATCGAAGACTTTCAGATGGCCAAGCTCCACCTTCTTCCTACTCTAGACCTCTTCTGGAATGCCTCCATTCAACTTATAATGAGGGGACCTATTCACAAAAAAATAAGAAAAAGTTAAAGCATCACCCGAAAAGAACTTTGGGAGTAATGTCTGCAGCCTCAAACTCCATACTTTCTCGATCAGTATTCGATTCATCCTCTTCGCGATGCCATTCTTCTAGGGAGTCATCCTCACCATGTAATGGCATTTGATGCCATTTTTCTCATAGTACCTTCTAAACTCCAGGCTAGCATACTCCCCTCCATTGTCCGACCTCAGACACTTTACCTATCTCCCTGACTCCTCTACTTCAGCTCTCCAGGCTCTGAACTGGGCAAACACCTCTGATTTTTTTTGGATCAAATAAACCCACACCTTTCTTGAGAAATCATCAGTAAAAGTAATAAAGTATTTTGCCCTACCTCTAGCTGATACACAAGCTGGTCCCCACACATCCAAGTGCATTAAATCCAACACTCCCTCACTATGCTTGGTACTTTTGGCAAACTTCATCCTATGCTATTTGCCAAAGATACACGACTCATAAAGATCTATGTCCTCCTTCTTCAGGATTGGGATCATACCTCTTCTACTTAGTTCTGTAAGCCCATGATCACTCATATGATCCATCCGATAGTGCCACAATCGATATAAAATCTGCTCCTTTTGTGTCACTACTAGCACCTCTGCACTATCATTTACCACTGAATCTTCCATTCTATAAAGATTGTTGCTCAGTCTTCTACCTCTCATCACCACCAAAGCTTTCTTGGAAATTTTTAAACATCCACTCCCAGCCAGGCTACTAAAAGCATAATCCTACTCCTTCAAGTAGCCCAAACAAATCAAATTCTTTTTCAACTCTGGTACATGCCTGACATTTGATAATGTACGAATGATCCCATCGTACATCCTCATCCTGATAGAGCCAATTCTAGCTACTTTGCATGGGTGATCATCTCCAAGACTGACACTTCCACCATCGGTCTTTTGGTAGATAGCAAACCACTCCCGATGAGAAGTATAGTGGTGCGAGCATGTTGGATCTAATATCCACATAGTATCGCACTCTATGAATCCAACTGATACAACTAGCAGGTCTTCTCCACTGCTCACAAAAGCTGTATCATCTTTCTTGCTGGCCTTCCCTTTTTTCGATCTCAAAGGGGAACAATCTCTCCTCAAGTGTCCTGGTTGATGACATTTATAATATTTCAATGTCATCTTCCTCTGATCGTGAGATTTTGACCTATCCTTGGACTGTCCTCTTGTCTTCTTCTTTGATCTTTTCTACCTTTTATTCACAACCAAGATCTCAGACTTAGGGTCTCCCTTGCAGATCTTCTTTCTTTGCTCATTTGATCCGAGCACACTAACAATCTCTTCATAGTTTAGGGTCTCCTTTCCATAAACTAGAGTTGTTATAAGACCATCATACGAACCTGGGAGAGAACATAGTAGCAACAATACCCGATCCTCCTCGTCGATCTTCACATCCAAACTCATCACCTTGGAACACACCTGATTGAACCTTTGGATATGTGCAACAAGATCTCTGCCTTCGGGCATCCTCAGACTATATAGTTATTTCTTCAACCACAGCTTATTCATCATGTTCTTCCTATGTATGTGTTCTCCAGTCTCTCCGAGAGCCCCTTTGCCTTAGTCTCTATGAAAATCTCAGGCAAAACCTGATCAGTCAAGCACATCTGGATTGTACTAAAAGTAATTTTCTCCAACTCTTTCTAATCCTCAGCACTGATCTTTTTCAACCTTTCTTTTGTCAAGATCTTGTAGATCCTCTATTGAACCAACAAGTCCTTTACTCTTTGCTACCATAGGATAAAGTTTTCCTTATCGTCGAACTTCTTAAAACCCACCTTGAATCCACTTGATCCCATGACTTCAAACAAAGTCTAGAACGGATCCCTAACACCCTTCACGATCACACACCAGTAAAACTACCCTTCATGGAAGATCTAACTAGCCCTAGATCCTCTTTTCAAACTTCTATATCACTGTTCCTCCATGTAAATACCTCCACCTAATTCTAGAGACAACCACGAAGCAAACTAGAAGTTTTTAGGATAAAATCTGGTGCAACAAATCCTGGATATAGTAAACCCTAGGTGTCTTCTTTCCTTCCACGCAACACCGCTCTGATACCAAATGTTGAGAATATGTGCTCCTCCCATATGGATCGACTTGGCCTCGATGATTAGCCAAGCAATAAGAAAGTTCTTCTTAGAGATATCTACAGAAGCATGGTCAAATAAATCAAGAAATAGAGAAGAAGAGAAGAAGAGATTTTTGGAAGAAAAGAGCTTTTATTTAGTATATTTTAGCACTCTTACAATCTTGACCTGTTTCCAGTATATATACTTTACAAAGGGTCAAGTCCAAGCTCATAGAAAAACTCTTCAAATTCAAACAACCCACGTACATAAAATAATAATCCACAAAAACTAAGCTAGCCTAATTTTAGACTGAGCCGGCTAACCAACGACTGGGTCGGCTCAGTCTGACTGGGTCGGCTCAGTCTCAGACTGAGCCGACCCGATTGTGTACCATACCAATAGTCTAAAAATGCTACTTTTTATCTAAATTATTTTCTGAGACCTAGCCGATCCAATCCTGGACTGAGCCAACCCAGTTTCTAACTGAGCTGGCTCAGTCTCAGAGTGAGCCGACCTAGTTTCTGAACTTTACTATTGAGACTGATTCTTCTTCTGGCTCACTCCTATCTTTCCATGATCTATTTTCTCATGTTTCCAATATTTGGGAGTGCCGCTTCTAAGCTCACAAATTTTAATCTAATTAAGATTTAATTAAATCCAAATTTAGATCAAATTAGAAATTAATTTCATGATAATTGAGTCATCTCATAACTCAATCAAACCAAATCCAATTCAAGTCAAACTGAATCCAATTTAATTAAACATGATTTAAAACTTATTTCTCAATCTAATTGAGTATAATTAGTAATCAAATTACTAATTTATCCTTCTTGAGTTAATTATCAGTCATATTGATAATTATACCCTTAATGAATCACAATCATCGATCAACCATCAAATCAGACAGAAACCTCTTTTGTGTGTGACCCTGTAGGTTCTATTCTATCTGGTAGTGAGATATATTATGATCTCTATCATAATATTATCAAAATTTTTTTCAATGGATTAGAATAATTTCAACACTATCCATCGAAAATCATCGATCATCAAGACAATGCTCATGGATCCCATAATCCACCAGTGACACCTAGCAGTATATAGTGGCAACCCAGTAGAATAAAAGTACGAATCTCTAGATATAGTTATCATATGATTTAGTCCTTCTATCGAAAATCCTTACTTGATGGAGGTCATGGATAACTCATCAAATTCCATCATCAGTCATATGCAAGATTGGCTCGATTTGAGTTCTCTTATGAATCTCGCAGAAACTCAGTCTCATGAATTACATAGGATTATATCTTTTCTACTAAGATCGATAGATTTTATCTAAGTACATCCTACTCTCAATAGTGAACCTGAATCCACCATAGCCAACATACACAGCAAGGATCCAAATGGCTAGGGATCAAGTAGACGTGCAATCAAACTATAGCAACTTCACTGCAAATAGCTAATACACCATAGGTCAAAGGATTAGTCATACCACTATAGCATCGAGAATACGACTGATGAGTGAGTAGACATCCAAGTGGTTTCTCGTAATGGTCATGCTCAGTGCAAGTTGTTCTATAACAACCACTTGCATTATCATCCTAGTATCACTACACTACAAATTCAAGACTCATCTACTCATGAAGAGGATGATCATGCACCAATCTAACTAGATCAATCACTATCCTTCATAATGATCCTTCAATTGAGAGCATTTAGAAATTAACCACTAATAGTATATGTCTCAAATTCTCAACGTCTTAAGAATATGCAAAATCATCTTTGTTAATTTTTAGGACAAATCATGGACACATAAACATGACTAAAAATAAAAATGCTCTTTATTAATAATAAAAGTTTTACAAGTTCAAATACAAGTCTTGAAAAATAAATGTGTCAGCCAATAATTGGCTTTCTAGGGCACACATCTAATAGTTGAAAGCTTGTTGGCTTTGGTCTTCTCTTTGAATGCTTGAGAGAAGTTGGTGGAGCTCTTCAATGCTTGTGTCTTAATTTCTCTCACTTTTAGGATGATTGAAAGGATAGAATATTCTCTAAAAAATACTTTCTTCACTTCAAGAATGCTGATACAATCAATGAACTGAAGTAAACTAGAAAGCACTTCAATAAGTGTTCAAAAAGTTGTTCTTGAAGTTCTTTAATATTTTTTATATATTCTATGGCTTTTCCACCACTCTAAGGCATCTAGAGAGGCCTCATTTAATGCCCTAGCCATTAAAAATAAAGATCTAGCCATTAAAAAAAATTGGGGTCGAAAAGTGTAAATCTAAAAAATTAGTCGTTATAGTGACTTAGTCGACTAGCTTTCTTTGAGTCGACTAAGTTCTTCACTTAGTCGACTAAAACTTGTTCTTAGTCGACTAGGTATTAAGTGGCTAAAAAATGGCCTTATTGTCTTTTGATGCTTCTCTACAACTGAGTTGACTAACTTTTTGATTTAGTTGACTAAGTCCTCTGGATCCTGAAATTTGACCATTCCATACCTTTTATCTTCTGCTATCCTCTGAGATTGAGTTGACTAACTTTTAGAGTTAGTCGACTCAGTCTTCTGAATCCTAAAAGTTGATCTTTCTATACTTTTTGACTTCTGCTATCCTCTAAGACTGAGTCGACTAACCTTTAGACTTAGTCGACTAAGTCTCCTAGGTTCTGAAACCTGGCTTTTTATTACTGACACTTAGTCAATTAAAACTTTCACTTTGTCGACTCAAATTGCATGCCAAGCATGCCATGAAGTTTTCAGCAATTTTTCTCCTCTAATTTCATTTGTAGACTAGACTTGCCTTCTAAACTTTATTTAATTCTTATTAAGATTTTTTTTAAGGTGTATCAAGTCTAGATTTACTTCAAAGTCCTCTTGAGTAGTGGTACTTAATTTAATTGATGAAGATCACTTGAAAAAATATGAGCACTTGAAATTTAAACTACACATCTTTAAAAATAATATTAGTAACTTAACAGATTATAAACAAATACTTTTGTTATCATCAAAATCAATCCAGGGGTTAATAATCTTTCTCTTTTTAATGATGACAAAATTCTTCGAGTATACCTTTCTTTCAAATTTCAATGCAATTTTCATATAGTCAATTCAAATGCAATACTCATTCAAATATATTCAATTCATATGAAATACTCATTCAAATTTTATTAACACCTAAATATAATGATTATATTTAAATTAAATTTAAATTTTGTATTTACCCCTTTTTAATGTATGCCAATTGATTTTGAATCAACTAAATGCTTCAAATTATGCTCATTATATTTTTTTATTTTTGATTTAAACTCATTATTCTCCCCCTTTTATCATTATCAAATAGATAAATATTAGCAATTAAGAGCATTACATATTACACAAAAGAGACATTACATCATAATGTACATATGGCACATGGATAAGAAGGAAACTAGAGAATTTCATTCATATTTTTAAAAGTTTAAGCATAACTATATGGCTAAAATAGGCATACATCAAATATCAAAACAGAGCTTAGCACTAGTACAAAATGACTATGCTCAAGGGTATGCTACTATATGCGGCATAATCTAAGGTGGGGTCTAGATGGGTAGAGGATGGATCTACAGTCGTCGAAGAATGCTGTCTAGCAAGAACATCTACAGTCGTCGAAGAATGCTGTCTAGCAAGAACATACTCCACAGCACTCTCCACTAAAGAAGAAAGATGATCAGATACTTCAGTAACAATACAATGTATGACGTCCACTATCTGATCTTCCTCTAGACGAACTATTACAAGAGGCACTGGCTGAATAAATGGACCTGCAGACTATGGCATAGGCTCAAGCACTAGCATGGGCTCTTCTTCATCATCAACCTTAACCCATTGCCCATTTACTTTTCTAAATCCCATCCTCTTTAAGGAGTTTTCATCATAGGTGTCCAAGTGTTTCATTTCTTCAAACGATTCACCCTCTATATATGCACCAAACTCTCTAAACACAAGGGTGAGGAATTTTTCATAAGGTAATGCAGGCTTGGCTCTCATCCTTGCTTCCTGCATAACCTTCATCATTAGGGTAGGAAAGCTAAATTTCTCCTTCTTCAGTATGTGATACATGATCCCCGCATCATTTTTAGTTACATAGTCAAAACGGCCAATTCAAGGGATGAAAATTTTGTGGACCATGTGATGGAGTAGTCAATGCTTAGTACTTAAGTGCTTCACTAGAATTTTCTCAAAATCTAGTGCATCTTCTCTGTTGAACAGCAAACGCAATCCTTCGGCATGATCATCGAATCTTTCTGGCCCTTTAGTGGGTGTTTTCAGTAGCTATCCTAATTTCTCAACTAACAGGACAATTCTAACTCCTTTCACTTTAGTTTCTATTGATTGAGCACTAATCTTTGCATTCCCATAAAACTCTCTCACCAAATTTTGGTTGGTGGGAAATTTTAGTGAGCAAAGATACTTCGACCCTTGAAATTTGATATATTCTCCAATTTTAGATCCTTATTTTTCCAAAAAATTAAAGTCTATTTTTCTTTCCATAGTCACTGCACTTGAGGAGAATGGTATTACCTTTGAGAGAGAGGATGTGGGCATGTCAGGAGTTGAATGAGGGTAGAAAATGAAGTGGACGGATGAGATGGTGAGAATGATGGAGTAGTAGTAGCTTGAGCAATTGAAGGAGGAGGAGAAGGAGGTGAAAATGTGGTTGGAGGAGTAGGAATCAGATTGGATTGAGATGGCTTAGAAGTATCCATGTGTTTCTTCATCCAGCATTCGTGCGATCGATTTTGGAGGGGTGTGACCTTAGGATGCATACATAGCTTCTTCTTCCTTGAGGCCATGGATCCAAACCTACTTGATTAGGGGTTTTAAAGCTTTGATTTGGGATTTTTCAAAGAGAAAATTATTGCCCAACAGTTTGAAGGTGGAATGGCTAAAAGAAATGAGAAAAGAACAGTCACTATCCCATGAAAAGTTTTATTTTAAAACAGAATTTTTAACACTTAGTCGACTAAGATTAAGTTCTGGGTCGACTAAGTTTGGGTCGACTAAGATTTTGACTTAGTCGACTCAATCTAGCACAGAGCTAAACAATTAAAGTTTCAATCCAAGAAAGCTGCAATGAAACATTCCTTTTTCTTTTTTTTAATGGGATTTAAATAGAGATGATTCAAGGAAATTCATCACATTGCAATAGTCATTTCAACATACAACCACATTCAATAATTTAACAATACAGATTAAATAAATTTAATTGCTTTCTTATGGCACAAAATCTTTCTTCATTCAAAGGTTTAGTAAAAATATTTATAATTTGATTTTTAGTTGGCACAAACTCAAGAGTTATGTCATTATTTTGTATATGGTCTCTCATAAGATAATGTCTAACCTCTATATATTTTGTTCTTGAGTGTAATATTAGATTCTTTATTAGATTTATAGCACTAGTATTGTTATATCAAATAGGAATATTATTATAAGTGATATCATAGTCTTCTAATTATTATTTGATCCATAATAATTGAGCACAACAAATCCTAGTAATGATGTATTTGGCTTCCACCGTAGATAAGGCTATTGAGTTTTATTTCTTATTAAACCATAAAATTAAATTCACTCCTAGAAATTAACATGTTCTATTAAAAATTATGTTCCAAAGTCAATCGTCAACCTATTGATGGTTGTGCTATTTTGTATATGTAAATGATTTGTTACTGAATAAAATAATATTCTAGCATTTTCATCATAAAGACTACATCTTCTAGTAAACTTCTTTGTTGTGATGAAATTCTTAGGACTATTTAGTTTCGATAAAGAGAGAATTTATTGATTAGTCCTTAAAACTATTCACGATCAAATGATACATTATTAATTAGGACAACAATATTTATTGAGTATAGATCGTTGTATGCCATATAGGTTGGTTATCCTCTTAACCAAGGAGTGTGGAGACATTGGTATGGTATACAGGTGAGATAGAAAGAGATATCATCACTGAACGTAACCAACTTCAGAGTATTCTGCTATCGAGAATTGCTCTGATGGGATATGAGTATAAGTATCCCTTAGACCTGAGATCACTACGATGGCTTGCAAGCAACTCACTATACTTTAGTACCGAACTATCTAAATTTTTAATTCAGTTAAGAAAGATTTTTAAGTATAGTTAAGTACTTGTGAAGTCGATAAGTGATCAAGATGGGATTGACCACTCCAAGAGTTTGGAGAAAATACATCACGATATTTTAATTTAGCAAAACCTTGGCTAGGGTAATCTATGAGATGGATTTGGTATTTTGAAATATAATATAGATGACCTAATCAGGATTGATAGTTAAACTTTGAGTTATTCTATGAGCATTTAGGTCAAGTGGATGAATTATATGGAAACCATATCCACATAGGTTCTAAGAGTGTTGCTTTACACATTCAACCTATTCGACTGTCGGGTACCATTGCTTGATGATCATTTTGATTGGTATAAAAATTTATTTTTATACTACTAGCTTAGGTTTGAATCTATGAGGTCACACACATGAGTGGTCTCAATCTGATTGGATGGTTGATCAATGACTTAGAGTCATTCTAAGATCAAACAATCAATACGATTGATGTTTGATCTAGTGCAAGTATTACAGGAGGATCGATTAGCAATTAAAATATTAATTAACTTAATTTAGTTAAGCCAAAGGACTGAGATTAAGTCTAATTGAATATGATTTCATTAAATTTAGTTTGGACTTAATTGGATCAAGTCTAATTGGTTTATTAGATGAGCCAATTGCAAAAAACAACAAGTTCCTATCCAATTAGGACTTATATGCACCCAATTTTTAATTTATTTAAAAATTAAATTAGATTTAAATTTAATTTAATCTAATTTAATTAGGCTCTTAGTTAGACTAAGATCTTCTCTAATTGAATTGTATTAATTTTGATTTAATTAGATTCAGATAACATGTTGGACCAAGTCAAAATTAGAAGTCCTAGTGTGACTAGGACTTCTCCTCCTTGGGCCACATATCTCCCCACGCCCGCCATGCCAAATCATTAAGTTTTTTGCATGAAATCTTTCATGCCCAAGAGCCTACACATGCCTCTTGCTCCCCTTTATTTCTTACATAGTTGTTAGTTGTGGACCAAGTCAAATTAGGATGTTTGTTTTGATTTGAAATTCTATTTGATAGAATTTTAAGAAGTCAAAACTCCTCTCCTTGTGGTGCCAACCTACAAGATCTTTTTTGTAATTTTTTTTTTTTGGGATATTTGGAAGGTTTTGTGTGCCAAATCTTGGTGGTCCATGCCTACGAATTTTGAGAGGGCGCTCAAGAGTTGGGCACCCCAACTCTTGCCTTATTTGGACAAGCCTTGCTAGGTCTTTGACCTAGACAAGGACTCTATTATAATTTTCTATAAAAAGAGGGTTTGGACATGAAATTTTTAGATGTTTAGACCTGAGAGAGAGATTTTGGGGCATGACAAAGTTGGGGTGCAAAACCTTTAGCATGGGTCTTCGTGGAGACACAAATCATTGTGTCTTTGTGAGAGAAACAAGGAAGAAGAAAGGGTTCTTCTTTAAGGATTTTCTTGATTCTCTTCTTCCTCCTTTTATGAGTTTTTAGAGGAGTGATTCCCTTCTCAAATCCTCTACTTCTTCTTCTGACTATTGAAAGATCTAAGGTTTGAAGAAGGAGGCTTCTGATCAGCCATCAAAGAAAGAACAGCACAGTACTAGCATGCTATGCTAATTTTCTATCGCTGGACTTTAGATCGACAATCGAGGCCTTGTGTGAACATCCTATAGAGGTCGGACATGTGTGCAGCTCAAAGCAATGACCTCAGCCTTAGATCAGTGAGTTGAAGAACCCAACTTGCAAAGGTAAGAGAGATTCAATCTTTCTTTTCTTTCTAGATTAGATCTAGTATAGTTTTGATGTTGATGTGAGCAACATCATTTTTGCTTAATTTTTAATTTTAGATTTAATAGCATGCTTAGATCATGTGATAAGATCCTAGATATAGGATATATTCATATACTTTTAATAAATTAATATGATTAGTTTATGACTTCTATTGACTGATTTTGAAAAAAGTTTTAAAACAGATTCATGAAATCCTAGATCTTTCCTTCAATTGGCATCAGAGCATAGGTTTTTTATAACATGACATTTTATGTATGTTTAGATTATTAATTTAGATTAGATCTAAATTATATTCTATTGTTTAAATCTGAAATTAAATAAAAGATCACACGAACTGATTTATAAGGTTGTCTTGTTGTAAGGTTTACCCCTTATAGAGTAAAGGTTGTCCTAATTTGTGCAGATCTAAAGTTAATCATAAATTTATTAGATATGATCTAGATTAATTTATAATTTATTATATTTAAAATTATTTAAATCTAAAAATAAATATTTTAGATTATATGGACTGATTTTATGAGATTGTCCTGCTATAAGGTTTATCCTTATAGTGAAAAGATTGTCTTAATACATGCTGATCTAAAATTTTAATCATAAAATTTTAAATTAGATTAAAAAATTTTATAATTTAATTAAAAGTATTTTAATCTTATTTTTATTATCATAGATATGTTAGATTTGATCTATGATGATTTATGATTGTTTAGAATTGAAATAGTTTCTATTTGAATTACATAAATATGTTTAGATTAGATCTAAAGTAGATTCATATTTATATTATTTGCATATTGATTATGAACCAAACATGCAACTAGTTGGTAGAACCATATTATAAAAAAAAATTTATAAATATAAAAATTATTTTTAAAATGCCGAACCCCAACCCACAGTCCAAAACTTAATTAAGAATTAAGAGTTATTTGATTAGGATCTAGGATTATGAATTGAAGATCCTAAGATATAAATTATAAAATTTGGATTAATAGGTTAGTGGAAATTAGGTCCATTAATTAGGTTAGACCTAAGGTTAGATTAAAGAATTGACTTAATTAGAGAATTGACTAAATCTAATCAACAGTTATCTTAGATTTGGTCAAGGATTCTTTAGATCAATTATAATAGTTGTAGTTGGTCAAGTCCATATCTTTAACGAGAACCAAATGAACTTGATTCTTGGCTAAGTGGTCTAGCCCAAATTATTAGATTGATGCAATCAAAACTAATTAACCAGTTAGTGTCTAATGTAAGTCTAGCATTTTTAGATAGGTGGTTTTTAATTGGCAGCCCACTTACCTAGCCATTTTTTATAGTGTTTAAGGCAAGCTTTGGCAAATCCTCCCACCAATCTCACTTACCTGACCTTCTTAGTAAAGTTATGTTTTGATCAGATCACTGGACTATTTGAGCTGATCCATGTTAGCTAGGTAAATCGGTATGACTAATTTAGGTACTCCTAGACAAACCTATCTACAATCTTTATTAAACTAACTTGATGAAGTCAGTAAGAGGATCATGATTAGCTAGTTCATTTGACTCTCTTCAAGTTAATCAAATCCGTTAAAATTATTATATCCTTAAAAATAAAATAGTTATGATAATAACTACATCATAGCCTCCCATTAAATGAGTGATAATGGGTCCATTAGTTAGATAATCATTGGAGGCCCAAAGATCTAGTGCTTATCGACTAATGAAATTATCATTCATAATATGATTTCTTGGTTGTGTCTCTCTAAATGATGGTTAGGTTTACCAACCAAAGTTGGACTTAAAAATTTATTGATTAGATGGACCAAGTATGATCATGTTAATGGTTGGACCCAACCGGATCTTTTCAGTGGAGGCCAAAGCCTACTGATTAGAAACTAGGGCAAAATTAAATTACTAGAAGTTGTTTAGAAAAATAATTGGTTTTGAACTTATCCTTAGATGTACATGGATTGACCAATCAAAGTTGGGCTTGTGTGCAGTCCATGTGAATTTTAGTATCCACTAAGAAATTAGGATAATTTCTTGAATTGAAGGTAGAGACTACCAATTCGAATAAAATAACAGAAGAACCTTTTGATTAAAGTCCAAATCTTTATATTTAATAAATCATTTACTAATTAGATTTTGGTTTTTTCTTTGTGTAGTTATGGCCACTTCACTTTTGCTCCAGTCATTATTGGATAATGACAAGCTGGTGGGACCTAACTTCGATAGCTGATATTGTAAGTTGAAGATTATCCTAGAACATAAATGGATCTTGTACATCTTGACTGATCCAGCACCTAAGGAGCCAGTCCCAAATGCATGTGGAATAGTTAGAGAAACTTATCAGAAGTGCTCAGTGATCGAACCATGGTGCATTATATTATTGGCTACTATGAATGACAAGTTCAATCATAGGTTTGAGACAGCTCAGCCAGAAGACATGATTCAAGTGTTGAACAAGTCTTTTGGCACACCCGATGATGTTGAGAGGCACAAGACTAGTTGTTCCATCTTCAACGTCAGGATGAGGGATGGAGCTTCAGTCACTGATCATGTACTGTACATGATCAAGATGATGAATGTTAGATATGTGTGCCCTAGAAGTCAGAATTAGCTGACACTTGTAATACACTTCTAGGGGCAAAATTATAATTTTGACTATAAATAATAAAATGGGTTATTTTCTATCACATATGTGTATTTAGTATCTGTGATACATCCCTTGAGTTAATGGTAATGATAATTCTTATTTTCAAGAGTTGAAAATTTAAGACAAGAATCTTCATTATTAACTCATAAAATGCTCCTGACCGTAAGATCATCATGACGATGGTGATTGATCCAGAATTTAGTGTACAATCGCTTCTTCATAATAGATGAGTCTTGAGTCTACGGTGTAGAGACACCGAAGCGAGAGTATAGGTACTCGATAGAGAATAAGGGCACTGAGCGTGACCACCTCGAGTAGTCATAAGGAAGTCTACCTTCTCATCGATGATCGACTCAAAGCTACAGTGGTGTATCTGATTCTTTGACTTGAAGTGCATCGATAGTTCACCTTGAGGGTGTTATAGTGTGACTAGACCATGACTCAGTCTCCTAACCATTCGGAATCCTGAGGTGTATGTTGGCTATAACATGTTCATTATAGAAATTGGATTGCACCAAGAAGGAATCCATCTACCTCAGTGGATGAGGAGCAGCCCTATGATAATCATGAGAATCAAGTCCATAAGCCCACGGCCATGGCAGAGGAAAATAATAGAAAAAGTTTCTATTAAGGTTTTCACGTCGAACTTGAATCGAATGATTAAATCATATGATAGAAATTAGGGTTTGACGAGTTCACCTTAACCCTATCTGATCGGGGCTCAAGATAGAAGAACTTAATCACATAGGTAGCTACACCAAGAGGTTCATTTTTAATTTTGATGGGTTACCATTATATACTGCTAGTTGTCACTGGTGGATTTTGGGAGCAATTCGAATGATTTAGATGATCGATCATTCTAGTTGTCTAAATTAGAAGAGTTCTAATCCATCGAAAGAAGTTTCAATGATGTAGATGATAGAGATCACAACATATCTCATTACCATACAAAATTGAACCTAATTGGATCACAAAAATAAGGGTTTGAATCTGGATATCATCAATTAAGCTAACCCAGTTTAATTGATTTGAATTAGATTCAATTAGGTTCAAGAAAATCATGCTAGCACACGATTGAGCCTAACATTCTGCTTCTACTATCATTAAAAGTTATCTCGACTGAGCCAAATTAGTTTGTGCTCACTTAGGTACCTTTACTTGGTTTGACTGAAGCTTGTCCAGGTTAGAAAAAGGTTGTCTTAATTAATGAGATAAATTTAAGACAACACCTACCATTTTTCATTACCTGCTAATTCTTGTCTTTTGACTTTGGTCAAACATTGACCTTTGACCCTTGGACATCTGCCCATGTGTCATGCACCTATTGAAGAGCAGATAGGGACTTCTCCCCTTGCTAGATTCAGAAAAGAAGGGGGCGCATGCCTAGGGAGGCATGTGCCTATGGATAGGGATGCTTGGAGTTCCATACAAATGGGACTCCAGGTTGCATCTTGGATTCTACTTAGGTGACCCCTAGCTATAAACTTTGACCAATCTTGGACGCCATCTAAGGATGAATTAGTGAAGCTCTCATCTGATTGGATCAGGTGATGTCATCCCATCAATCAGATTTAGATTTGATTGCACGAAACAATGTGATTGGCTGGGATGATGTGGCACTGCATGGAGCAGCAGGGTCTATATAAACCCTATCTGCACCCAACTTTCAAGAGAGTTCTCTCTTAGCCCACACCCCAAGGCTACCCCTCTCCTTCCTCCTTGCCATCTTCTGATCCTCTCTCTCCTCTCCATGCCTAAGGGAAGTTGGGCTTCAGTTTGGTGTGATCTAGGCAAGAAAAGGCTGACGAGAAAGGAAGAAGGCAGCACTGCTGCAGAGACAACTATTAATCTTCAGAAGGAGTTTTGAAGATCCTCTTAATCAGATCTAGATCTGATTTTTGGAGAGATGATAAAGAAGGAGAAGATCTCTAGATCTAGCCTAAGTGGATATCAGTAGAGGTCAGGCACTTACGTAGCTAGATCCAGAACCTCAAGCAATCAATAGGATCATCAAATGATAATCTGATTACTCAACATCAAGGTATAATTAAATCAAATTTAATTTATTTTTATTTTTATTTTTATTTATTAGATCTATAAAATCATATCTGAAATATCTCAGATCTAATATAGATACATGAGAGAAATTTTTGAAATATCTCTCATGATCCGATCAAATTTGAACAAATCTGATATAGGAAATCAAGATTTCTCCTTCATTTTGATGACCTAAGTTGGCTGCTAAAAGTCTGACCAACTAATCTACTTCTTTAACTTGTTATATTCATTAGCAGATACTTCTATCTTTTATCATTTGTCCAGTCTATCTTGCTTAAGATTTTCTTCTTGACACATGGTTAAAAAATTTTTTTTTTACCCCCCCAACTTATTCTACATTATCTCAATGGAGAAAGAAAAATAAAGGGTGTAATAAAGGATGGAAAGGAGTACACCTAATTTGGTTCAGTCTGGTTCTTTCAAGCTTTAAAATTTTGCTTGAGCTTTCATTGATTTTTCTCTACAAAATTGAAAATACACACCAAAGTAGTAAAAGAGCAACAACAAATTACTAAAAAATAAAAGAAAAAAAATGATTAAAATAAAAAAGAAAAGAAACAACCTATCTAGTAGTTCTAATTTATAGTCTTCAGCTTGACTTTCTTTGAGTTCTGAGTTGAATCAATCCGATGCTACTTCAATTGGAATACATTCATGTTTGGTCAAGTCCTCTTTCAATTGGAATTGCTAGCTTTCATAGTCTCAAACCTATTTTCTATAGAATTCTCATATACTAAATTATCAATAATATCAATTAGAAAATAAGTTTGATTATCATCAGGATGTTTAGTATCTTTGAAAATATTAAAAGTAACTTATTCATCTTGGATTCTAAGAATTAATTTTTCTTGTTGAACATCTATTAAAGCTCTTCCAGTAGCTAAAAAGGGTCTTCCTAAAATAAGGGGTACATCATAATCTTCTTCCATATCAAGAACAATAAAATCAATAGGAAAAATAAACTTGTTTACCTTTACCAAGACATCCTCCACTATACCTCTTGGATATTTGATGGATCTGTCAGCTAATTGAAGAGTAATAGTGGTAGGCTTCGATTCTCCTAGACCAAGCTTCCTGAAAATAGAAAAAGGTATGAGATTAATACTTGCTCCTAGATCACATAAAACTTTATCAAAACTATAATCACCAATAATGCAAGGGATAGTAAAACTCCTTGAATCTTTTAGCTTCTGTGGTAATTTATTTTGAAGTATTGCTGAGCATTCTTCATTCAAATTTATTCTTTCATACTCCTTCAGCTTTTTCTTATTTGTTAGGATTTCTTTGAGAAACCGGCATACCTGGGCATTTGAGTGATAGCATCTACAAAAGGAATATTAATATATAAATTCTTTAAAATTTTAAAAAAGTTAGAAAATTTCTTATCTGGATGTTGTATTTGTCTCTCTGGGAATGGTAGTGGCGGCACGTAGGGCTTCACATTTGGATCGATAAACTATATACCTGGAGACCATCCATCTACTGGTTATTTTGGTGACTGATGAATTTTAGCTGATGGTTCCTTATTTGTAGTTGGCTCTTCAGTCTCTTTCTTCTGATGTGGCTCCTCCAGCATTTGACCACTTCTTAGGATGATAGCATTGACTTGCTCCCTTGGATTGGTCTCCGTGTTGCTGGACAAGGATCCCTGAGGTCTCTAAGAGATTATCTTAGCCATTTGACCTATTTGCATCTCCAAGTTTTCAATTGCTGTTGCTTGATCCTGCCTAAGTTTGGCTTCCAAATTTTTTGTAGTTGCTTCTTGGTTTTGAATAAATTTGATCATCAGCTCTTCCATGTTGGACTTTTTTTTAGGTACTTTGAACCCCGAGGGTGGCTGTTGTGCTGTATTTTTATTACTCCATGAAAAATTTAGGTGCTGCCTCCACCCTTGATTGTATGTGTTAGAGTAGGGATTGTTTTGTTGCGGCCTGAAAAAATTACCAATATAATTAGCTATATCAGTTGCTTAGCAAAAGGATTACCTGTCTTGCAATTGCTTGTATCATGTTCTCCTCCACACGGGTCATAAGTGATGCTCTGAACATGCATAGCCGTTACCTTCAAGTTGTTGACTTTGGCTCTAAGGGTTGTAATTTCAGTTAGTAAGGTTGGCATGCAATCTACTCCCTGCAAAGCTGCTGGTCTTTTTGGCAACATGCGTTCTGTCTGCCACTGATAGCTATTTGATGCCATCTCATCGATCAGATCAAAAGCTTTTTCCTCCATTTTTCGATTAATGGTTCCTCCTGTTGCTGCATCAATCATAGAATGATTAGTAGGAGATAAACCATTATAGAAAGTTTGTACCTAAAGCCATATGGATAGTTGATGATGTGGGCATCTCCTCAGCAGTTCCTTAAAATGCTTCCAAGCCTCATATAGTGTCTCCATGTCCATCTGCATAAAAGAAGTGATATCATTGCGCATCTTGGCAGTCTTGGAAGGTGAAAAGTACTTGGCTAAGAATTTTTGGGCTAGGACATCCCAAGTTGTGATAGAACCTATAGAAAGAGAATGAAGCCAACTTTTAGCTGTCCCATAAAGAGAAAGGAAATAACCTTAATCTAATAGCATCATCCGACACCCCATTAATTTTAAAAGTATCACAAAGTTCAAGAAAGTTAGAAATATGGGCATTCGGATCATCATGCATGTGTCCACTAAATTGGATAGTTGATTGAATCATCTGGATCATCATCGATTTTATTTCAAAGTTGTTTGCTCGTACAGGCAGTCTCCTGATGCTCGAAGCTGCATCGACTATAGATGGTGTGATGTAATCATTTAATGGATGATGTACTGATCGAATAGCTTCATGCTGTCCCTCGGTCGCCATATCCAATCCTAGATTGATGTCGTTAGGATCTTCAGCTGCCATGTTTCTTTCTTGTTGTAGTCTTCTGATGGTCCTTTCAATTTCTGGATCTAAAGATAGTAAGTTACTATGTCCAGTACGTGTCATGCACTGAACAAAATTTTAAAAATAAAGTAAGAATAAAAATTAAAAATAAAATTCTAAAGTAAAGCTAGGATCAAAATTTCAATATTATTTTAGACACAATTCCCGACAACGGCACCAAAAACTTGATGCATGCTAATCTATAGCTATGGCAAGTGCACCAATCGATCAAGTAATAAAGTAAATGAGTAGAGTATCATCCCTAGAGGATTGAAAAATAAGTACTGAAAAGCTCTTTCCTATGCTTTATTTAGAAGATCGATTTATGAGAATAAGAAATTAAAGAACAAAATAAAAAAATATTTAAAAATTTTAAGGAAATAGAGAGAGTGTAATTATTAGGGTTTTAAACTTAAGAGCAATGGATTACTAAGGCAATCAATTCACCAACTCAGTCAATACAATATTCAAATTATTAGATTAATTTTATTTCATGTGATGGTGGAGTCTCCTAGTTTATTCACTATCCTTTGGTTCAGGCATAGCAAAACTATCAATATTTATTAATTATTCTTTAATCCTGATGTAATTTAAATAAATATTAATGCATTAAGTTTTGTGAAATCCTCTAATTAAAATACGCTGCGTCCAAAGTGCACTAAAATTTCTGCATGCATATGAATTCTAATTTGATTCATAATATAAGGTATATAATCAAGAAGCAATAATATAGATGTACTTGGTCCGTAACATCTATGTTCATCAGATCAATTAGAAGATGGTCAGTAATCTAAAAGCATTAAGATCAGATTAATATACTCCTCATGAATAAATTTAAAATTAAAAATAAATCATACTGAATATTGCATCAAAAGAGTGGCTACACCTTAGCCTTAGTAAAAGAAAATTTAGTTCATGATAACAAGTTCAAAATAGCAAATAAAATAAAAAGCATGAAGAAATTAAATTATTTAATTGCTGAAATTGGTTGTCCATTGCTCTTAGTGTGGAAAACTTGATGAAGAAGAGAAGCTCCTTGGTCCGTTGCTCTTAGTGTGGAAAACTTGATGAAGAAGAGAAGCTCCTTGGTCGATGTCTTGATTATCAAAAGAAGAGAAAAAAATAAAAGCCCTCTCTTCTTTCACTCAAAGTTCTCTCTCAAAACTCTCTATTCAAAACTCTCTCTCAAAGCTCTCTATTATTCCCTGCTTTCTCTTAAAACTCTCTCTCCAAAACCCTCTGTATTTTTTTCTCTTTGCCTCTCCCTTCGGCAACAGCATGCAGCCCCCTTTTTATAGGCTAAGAGGTGGATTTTCGAAAGAAATCCTAATCAAATTGGGCTTAAAACTCTTAACATAAGTCAAATTAAAACCCTGGATAATTCTGGCCTTCATATCAGCATCCAACGGATCAAAAATTGCTTAAAAATTCTTTTTTAAAAACCCAGTTCAAGTCTAAATTAACCTCAGCCGTCGGATCTTCTTGATGATTAAATTTGGACCATCGAATTGCTTACAGGAGCCTTCAGATTTCTAGTTAAAATTGGTAATGCATTTCCACCATTGGATCTCGATCGGGAGCTGCATCTATCATTCGTCAGTGCACAAATATCAGTCGTTCGATCAAATCCCAGTGAAAGGCATCCATCGAATCAGGTAGAATTCCCAAATTGCCCTCTATAGACCATGCACGAGTCTGGTGTTGCACAGACCGCCACTTTCTTCAGCCAATCGGAATGCGCTTCGTCCTATGAAATCCCCAAAATGCCCTCTATAGTGGTCCACCGTGCTCCACGAAAAATGCTGACGTCAGTATGGCATCAGTGTCGCATCAGCGGGCGGGCAGTCTGAGTGTGGTCGGGTCGAACGGTTTGCTGAGCCAATTTTTCTAAACCGATTTGAACCGGACCAGCTTTTTTTTTATATATTTACTTTGAAATTTAATTTTGGGCTTATTTGAAGTTTGTTTTGCTTGAAATTTATTTTATCTGAACCAAAAAAATAAGATCTTCATATTGGTGGCCTTCTTTCCTATATAAGATTAATAAAAGCATCGATTTTTAAAAAAATTAGATTAATTTATTTTATAATTTAATACTTTTATTAGTATATTTTTACCACTTATCAATGTGTCTTCTAGCTGACCGTTTTGATGCCTCTAATCGTGCAGCTCAATCCATTCAGTTGATAAATAGTGCCATCACTACTCTTTAGGAAGTCAAGCTACTTCTTTCTATAACAAACATGATATGTGCATACAGAATCTAAAATTCACTACTAGGAACAACTAGATACCTTATCAGATATCTCTAGAACATCATTCTTTGACTCGTTACTAACGTCGCTGCAGTAGCCCTCGTTCGATCCTTGAGTTGTGGGCAATCCTTGACTCGATGCCCCAACTCGTTGCACCTATAGGATCTGACCTTGCTAGGATCCGATATCTTGGAGCTAGATCATCCTCCTCGCGATCCTCTGTCGCTCCATCTACTGCCTCCTGCTTCTTCAAAAATTGCTAAAGTTGAGCTGCCACCATCTGAGCTCGAAGTTGGGTTCTTCCTTCCGAGAACCTCATTTTGAAGTATCGCTGCAATGACTTCGTCCATCTTGATGGTGCTCTTTTTCACTAGAAGAATAGTTACCAAGGACTCATATGAAGGGGGGAGCGATGCTAGCAAAACCAACACCCTGGTCTTCTCCTCAACATTTTCACCAATGCTGAGGAGGTTGGTAAGGATCTTCTGAAAGTTGGATAGATATTCCCGCATGCTCTGATCTTCATCCATCCATAGCGGTAGAACTGCCTTCAAAGGAATAGCATGTTGGTAAGCAACTTCATCATGTATAACTCCTCGAGCTTCGACCATAGCACTATCAAAAAAGTCTCGCTAAGTATATCGATCACCACATCATCCGCTAGGTATAAATAAATTATGCTCATCACTTTCATCTGAATCCACTTTCAATTCTTCACCTCTATGGTGGTAGGCATCTCGTCATACAAGAGAGCATCGATCAACCCATATTGGATGAAGACATCCTTTACCCTTGCTTGCCACAAGAAGAAATTATCCTTTCCATCGAACCTATTGATCTCCACCTTGATTGTGCTTATCTTCTCCATATTTTTCAATCTCTGTCCACTACTATAATCTATGCTCCGGTACTATCTAGCTCTGATACCAATTATTGTGGTATCAACTTACTTTGATACCAAACTGTTGGGATATCAGTTACTCTGATACTACTTATTAAGGATCTAGTACCAAATTATTATGATAGAAATAAGAAAGAAATAAAATAAGAAAATAATCAAGTACATGGATCAACCTAAAGGCTCGCCTCCATGGGGCATGCAAAGCTTCACTATGAAAGAAAAAATAGGTACAAGAGGAGAACACCCACTTTCAACTCATGGTACATAAATCTCTCTCAACTAGAAGCTATCCTCATAAAAGCTCTCTCAAAATTGCAAGAAGATCCACAGAAGCTACAAGATACTCTACCCTCATAGCCTCCTCGTCGGATGCTATACACCCATTGCTTCTCTTTCTCGCGGGCTGCACGTACTCAACACTCTACTAAGCTCCTCTCAGTGGCTACTTGAGCCTTTCTACGTGCCTCTCACACCACACGCATTATCTTTTCTATACCATAGCACCTCAGCCCTTTAAATAGGACGAGAATCCTCTTCTTAGCAATTCATAGGAGTCCAAACAGGGCTCATTCTCCTAATATGAGTCGAACATGTTCTTGATGGAGTCTTGGAATATTTTTTGACCTTCAAATCATGACCACAACCCTACATGACCGCTGGATCCTATGGTCCATGTGCAACTCTCATAGATTCCTTAGATTAATTATAATTTGAGTCCAAATAGAAAAAACTCCATCATGTTCTATTCACCTCCATCGAGCCGGCTCGATCAGGAGTTGAGCTGGCTTAAATGCATCTCACCCAGACTCTTACTGTCTATCTACCTAATAGGGCTAGCTCGACTATGGTTTGAGCTGGCTCGATCTCAATCCAAGCTGGCTCAACTACATATCAGAGCTGACCCAACTGCTGTACTAAAAATTAATTCTCTTCTTGCCGTGGGTCAAATTTGAGGCATCAAATCCTAACAAAGGCGGTCATCCAAAAGGCCTCAAAGGGAGCTCAGTAGTTGAAGAAGAATGACAGTGGCAAGGTGAGCACAAGGAGCTGTCAGGATATGCAGGGATAGCGAGATCGTGTAGGAGGATGTTACTAGGTGTGCCAAGACTTGGACGTACCTAGGTGAAGATTATCGGTGGTGTGGTGCTCCTAAGCCTTGGGAGGCCATGAGAGAAGCTTGGGTGTAGGCTCCGGGGATACTAGGATAGGTGTGGTCCTAAGGATAAGAGATTTCCTAGGGTGAGGCAGCATGCAACTCCCCACAGACTTGAAGTTCTGGTGTGAGGACCTTGAGGGGCTTGGAGGTGCTTCAGAGACTTAAAGATATAAGGTGGAGCAAAGAGCCAAAGCTAGGAAGAATAATAAACCAAGAAATGGGGTTATCACATAGCGAGACATCTCGATCTCAATTTGAGATGTCTCAATCTTAGGAGAAGTTCAGACAGAGAGTAGCATTTTAGGAGTGCCAAGCTGATATACAGTTCGAGACGTCTCAATTTTGGGATGAGATGTCTCAAATGAATGCGAGACATCTCGATCTCAGTTCGAGATCCCTCAGTTTTCATAGGCAAAAATGCAGGGAGTTCTATTTGGGTCTAGGATAGGGTTTATCCTAAGGGTCTTAAGGCCTGATTTAAGAGGTCTTAATGGGGCTAACACATATACGGATCAAGATTAGATCCAGGGGATGAGAGCATGTGAGACATGGGTGTACATGAGCTTGATGAATGCTTTCATATATTATATTAGCCAAGGAGAGTTTTTTAGCTAGGGTTTGGATTTATTAGGATTCATGTAGTATAGTAGAAATCCTAGGATATATAAACCTAGGTATTGTAACTTTTATAATAGAGTGGAATACAATCGAGCTTTTCTTTCAACTCTCCTCTCTTCTCTCTGGTTCTAACACCAAAACCCTAGGCTCCATCCCCTTCTCTCTTCTTTATTAGATCTTCTTTGATTTACTAGTTTAACACCCAGGTTCATGCAAGAGATCGAATCTACAACTGTGGCTTCGAGCAGCCATAGGAACAACACACCTTAGATTAGATAATATGTCTGATATCTACTTATGGCACTATAGGCTAGGTCATAGGTTGACCTAAGAGAAAATTCTCGAAGTTGGTGATTGTAAATCACTTTTAACCTAAGAGTCTTGTCTTCTTAGAAAAATGATCAAGTCACTTTTTTCTGAAAAAGATGAGAGAGACACTGAGCTCTTAAGTCTAGTACATACTATTATATGTGGACCTATAAGCACAAGTGCCAGAGGTGGATATTTTTATTTCATCACTTTCATAGATGATCTATCTAGGTACGAATATGTCTATATGATGAAACACAAGTCGGATTCATTTGAAATGTTCAAATGATTCCAAAATGAAGTAGAAAAATAAACTAGAAAGAGTATCAAACCTCTTCGATCTGACCAAGAAAGTAAATATATTTCTGGTGAGTTTCTCACATATCTAGAAGAGAATGAAATTATCTTCCAATGGACTCCTCCAAGGACACCACAATATAATAGTATGTCAGAAAGAAGAAATCAGACTCTATTAGATATGGTCCGATCTATGATGGATTTTGCCAGCTTGTCGATAATCTTTTGGGATATGCACTCGAATCAGCTTACTATCTTCTAAATAAGGTTCCAAGTAAGTCTGTAATTAAAACTTCATATAAGATATGGATAGGGCGTAAGCCAATACTTTCACACCTTAGGGTCTGGTGGAGTCCATTGAGAGACTATGCCATTTTTCTTGAGATAGTCTAAGAATTTTTGGCTAAGGTATTCACCTCCTCGATCGGATCGAAGAACCTTAATTGGTTTTTCAGTTTATTTTTCCACTTTATGTCTGAATTCTTTGAACTTTTCAAAAGCTTCAGACTTGTGTCTCATAAGATGCACATATCCATACCTAGATAGATCATCAGTAAGGTAATGAAGCAGACAAAATTGCCTCTAGCCGGTACATCAAATGGGCCGCACACATCAGTATGTATTAGGGCAAGGAGATCTATGGCCCTCTCCCCATGTCCTATAAAAGGGAGTTTGGTCATTTTGCCTTGAAGATAAGATTCATAAGTTAGATATGACTCGGAAGTCAATGGACTCAATAGCCCATTTTTCTCCAATTTATTGATCCTATCTTTTGCTATATGACCTAATCTCAGGTTCCATAGATATCTATCATTTGGACTATCCCTAGGTCATTTGGCATTCACATTTTGCTCGATAGTTAGAATAGGTACATCAATATGTATCTGATAAAGACCGTTAATAAGAAAATCATTTGCAATTTTATTTCTTTCATAAAGAATGTTACAATAGTCCTTAAAGAAGGTAATCACATAGCCTTCTAGTGCTAAGCATGAAATAGAAATCAAATTTCTTGCTAGCTGCAGGCACATAATAACAGTCTTTCAAAACTAAGTCTAAACCAGATGGTAATCGAAGAGGGTATGTTCCCACCACCACTGCAGCAACTCTTGCTCCATTATCGACGTGTAGGATCATGTCTCCATCCCTCAACCTCCTACTATCCTCAAGACTCTGCATGAAAGTGCACAGATGAGCACTAGAACCAGAGTCAAGCACCCAACTGGATACAGAAGAAACCGTAAGGTTAGACTCAATAACGAGCATACCTCCAGAAGGACCTTCCTTCTTGTTCTTCAGGGTGGCCAGATAAGTAGGGTGGTTCCGCTTCCAGTGGCCATCGCTGTTGCAATTGAAACACATTTCTTTGGCAGCGGCTTTCATCCTTGGCTCTGCGTTCTTCTTCTTTCCTTCTTCCATCTTTTACTTTTTTACAGACTTCTTTTTCTTTCCATAAGACTTTCTTTTGGAAGAAGTCCGTTCCATAGCAAGAACTGAGCCTTTAGAACCTTTCATAGAAAGCTCAGCGATGACCAGTATGTTCATTAATTCGGCCAAGGAATTTTGAAGTTTATGCATGTGGTAATTCATGATGAATTGCCCATATGCATCAGTCAAGGATTGCAGAATAATATCGTTCTGCAGATCCAAGTCTAACTTCACACCGAGCTTCTCAAGCTCTTCCATGTCCTTGATCATCATCAGACAGTGATCTTGGACTGAACTGCCCATCATGCATCTTAGCCTTAAAAAGTCATTTCGTGACTTGATACTTGGCTGCGCGACTCTATTCACCAAACATCTCCTGCAGGTGAGCCAACATTTGGCGAGCAGTCTCGATATCTTCATGTTAGCGCTGAAGCTCATCAGACATCAAGTCCAACATGTAATATCTGGCCTTATTATCTTAGTCTATCCATTTTTTTAGAGATGTTCTCTGTTCAATGGATGGACGGGCTGATTAGGTGGGAGGGTCCTGGTCCAATACATGGGTTAACTTCTCGAAACTCAAAATAATTTTGTAGTTTCTGAGCCAATCTTTATAATTATGTCTGATCAGTCTATGTGTGTCCAGGATACGTGCCAATGGATTGGACGCAGATATTTTTCTATAGAGAGTCAAAGATTCTAGTTAGATACTGTAATTATGACTTGACTAATTTATTTAGGAATTTTATTTTTAAACAAATTAGCTCTCACTATTTTTTTGGATCCCTACACTCCCTCTGTAGAGATGCGAAAATCTTCATGATTAATGATTTCTAGTGGGTGGTGCGGTCTCACCAATTGACTCATCACCTCACCTAACAGTTATTGGTGATGGGTTAGCCAATGAGTGAACAACTCTTGTTCAATGATTCTCTAATCATGGTGCACCCAAACTTGGTCTCTAATTCATGAATCTCACCATATCCAAAATATTGATCCACTCCTTAGTTAAGTTAGACCCACCATTTGCACAGACTGGATTTCTAATTGAGTCTCTCATCGTATCTGAAATATTGAGCCCAACTCATCCTCTAGCCCATAGCATCCAATGCCTAATAGACATGGTTGCATCTTTCTGGTGCAACTGAGCCACTATATCCAGTTAAGAACAATCAACCCCGGGAAGGGCCCGCACATCTACAATGGTGGAAGACCTCAGACTTAATCTTTTCTTAGGGAGAATTGATTCAGGTCTCATTAAACTAGACTTATCATAGTCATAACAATTATGACTAACCTAGTGGCATGGGTTAGCTCGGATTATTGACCACCTCAAATCAGAACTGGGTTAACAGATATGGCCAGGTAAGTGAGACCGGTGGAAGGGATATGCCATTAACTCGTACAAGAATGCATTCAGGTCAAGTAGCTCCCAATTAAAAACCAGTCGATCGTATGTGCCAAACTTATCTTAGACACCAAATTATTGAGCCAGAACCAATTGGGTTAGCCTACAATCCAGACTCTAACCTCTAAGCCTAATTAGGTCTTGCTTGATCGTGACTCGATCTTGACCCAGACTTAATCCTATTAGGCTGGTCAATTTAAGCATTGTTGATCCCATCTAACCAACTCTTGATTCGATTTGATCAACCACTTAGACCTAATTAAGCTACCCAAGCCCGAACCCAGTATTATGAATATATCTTAGATCTAAAATTCTCAATTTTAGACCTAATTAATATTTCATAATCTTAATTCTTAATTAAGTAGGATTCATAAACAAAATATGCACAATAAATTCTAGGATTTCAGGATCTAGGATTTTGTAGAATATAAGTTTTGGGTTTCTGATTAAGGACGAACGTGCAGCACCCCTACACGTCATAAGAACACCCCATCGGATGGGAGGAGAGGGCCTTTAAATCCTTCTTCATTCTTATGATCGGACGGCCAAGAGGAACGCCTTAATCAGGAACATGTAATACTACAAAACAGATTTTAGATCTATATCATATATCTCATATACAAATTAGATCTAATCATGGCATATTTTGCATACATCTCATATATTGAATCATGCATATTTTTAGATCTAAATTATCTCATAATAATCTAAAAAATTAGATTTAAATTAATCTTATCAAAATAAACTCTAATCTAGACAACTATGTAGAACTATTCTACAACTAGTCTAGACATGCATCAATCATATCTCATATGATGTTTAAAATTAAATAATTTTATTTACTATTTTTTAGATATTATTATAATAATTATAATATTAAAAAATAATAAATAAATAGATCTAAAATATAATTTAATCAAATTAAATTAAAAATATGCAAGACTATTCTATAGAACTATTCTATTTTAGAACTAGTCATGCATATTTTCTAATCTTAGATCCAAATCATTTAATTTTAATTTTTTCTGATTTTAGATCTAATCACATCTCATGTGACATCTGAAATCATTTATTTTCTAATTAGAATAAATTTAAAATTAGATCTAAATACTTTTAGAACCTTGGCTCTGATATCAGTTGAAGGGAAATCCTGATTTTCCAGACTAGGTTCGTTCAGATCTAATCGGATCAAGAGATATATTTTAAAAAAAAATTTCTTTAATCCTAATCAGATCTGAGATATTTTAGATCTAATCCTAATTATTCTAATAATAAAAATAAAATTTAAATAAATTAAATCAAATTTAATTTATCTTGATGTAGGGTAATCCTATTACCCGTTGATGATCCTATAAGCAGCAGAAGGTTCTGGATCTATCCATGCAAGTGCCTGGCCTCTACCGATATCCACTCGAGCTAGATCTAGAGATTCTCTTCTTCTCTATCATATCTCCAAAAATTAGATCTGGATCTAATCTAGAGGATCTTCAAAATATCTTTCGAAGATCAGTAGTTGTCCTTCTGATCACGCTCAATACCCTCGTTCTCTAACGAGTACCTGTACTCTCGCTTCGGTGTCTCCACACCATAGACTCAAGACTCATCTACTAAAGAGAAGCAATTGTACACCAACCTTTTGGATCAATCACCATCCTCGTGATGATCCTATGGTCGGAAGCATTTTATGAGTTAATAATGATTATTCATGTCTTAAATTTTCAACTCTTGAAAATATGAATTATCATTACCATTAACTCAAAGGATGTATCACAGACACTAAATACACATATGTGATAGAAAATAACCCATTTTATTGATTTTAATTAAAATTATAATTTTGCCCTTAGAAGTGTATTACTAGTGTCAGCCAATTCTGGCATCTAGGGCACATATATCTAACATGTAAGCTGGGCATCAACGGGCGGTCAGTCTAAGCACGGTCGGGCCAGGTGGTCTGCTGAGCTGATTTTTTCGAACCGATTTGAGCCAGACCGACGGACATTTTTTTTTATTTCCTTTGAAATTCAATTTCGGACTCATTTGAAATCTATTTTGCTTAAAATTTATTTCATCTGATCCAGAAAAATAAGATCTTCATATTGGTGGCCTTCTTTCCTACATAAGATTAACAAAAATATCAATTATTTAAAAATAGATTAATTTATTTTATAATTTAATACTTTTATTAGTGTATTTTTACCACTTATTACACCCTCCAACTTAGTCACTGCTAGTTCCTTAGCAATGCTTTATTTAATACTATGTTTCAAAAAGATCATCCATTAAAAAGATAAATCTAGGGCTAAAGATCAAAAAATTTAGAAAATACCACTAACTAAGCATTGAGCTTCAGAAGTAAATTTTGCAGTCAGTATAATTAACAACTTTCTTAGATTACATCAAAGATCTATAGCACTTGTATTCGTGATGACTAACTTAGCATTTCAGTGTTAATTTAAAGGACAAAAGTATCCTCTCTTATCACCTATTTTGGTTAATTTTCTATACATTTCCAATTTTATACTCATGAATTAAGGTAACTTTGACATTGCCTCATTTTTTTAATTATTATTTTATTTTATTTGTGCTGAGCATCTTGGCTTTTTCTCCATCATTTTACGTAAATTTTCATACTTGATCTAGGTGTAGAGACCTAGTTACTAGGCTTTGGGCAATCCACATATACTCTATCTTTTGCACTTTATTTTTAAGCAGGTAACTCTTTTCTTAAATTCAAGTTTCTTTGACTAGAATGTATATTAATTATCAATTTTTAGTGATAATTGAATCCTCAGTTGGTCTTATAATCAATACCTACTTTGCCTTGTTAGTGTGCATGTACAATTAGAAGTGCTAATAGTCTTTTGATGACCTAAATAGGCTGCTAAAAGTCTGACCAACTAATCTACTTCTTTAACTCGTTACATTCATTAGCAGATACTTCTATCCTTTATCACTTATCCAGTCTATCTTGCTCAAGATTTTCTTCTTGATACATGATTTATTTTTATTTTTTTTTTAGCCCGCCAACTTATTCTACATTGTCTTAAAGGAGAAACAAAAATAAAGGATGCAATAAAGGACAGGAAGAAATACACCTGATTTGGTTCAGTCTGGTTCTTTGAAGCTTTGAAATTTGGCTTGAGCTCTCATTGATTTTTCTCTACAAAATTAAAAATACACACTAAAGTAGTAAAAGAGCAACAACAAAATACTAAAAAATAAAAGAAAAGAAAAATGATCAAAACTAAAAAGAAAAGAAACAACCTATCTAGTAGTTCTGATTTATAGTCTTCAACTTGACTTTCTTTGAGACTCTAGGTTGGATCTTGTAATTGAATCGCTTCTTTCTTCTTCTCAAAACTTCCATCAATGTAATTTTTCAGCCTATGATCCATTTACCTTGAAGGTACCTTTTGATTCGTCAAAGATCTCTACTGCTCCATATGGAAAATACCTTAGTAATTGTATAGGAACCTGTCCATCTTGATTTTAGCTTTCCTTAAAATAAATGTAGCTGTGAACTATACAAGAGAACTTGCTGTCCCTCATGGAATTCTCTTTTTACAATATGGTTATCATGCCATTTCTTAGTACATTCTTTGTAGATCCTAGCATTCTCATAGGCATGGTGGTGAAATTTGTCCATCTCATTCATTTGCATCAACCTATTCTTTCCTGCATCTTGTATATCAAAGTTAAGAATTTTCATGGCCCAATATGCTTTATGTTCTAGCTCAACAGGGAGGTGGCATGCTTTTCCAAAGAGTAGCCTATATGGGGACATACCAATAGGTGTTTTATATGCAGTCCTATATGCCCACAATGCATCATCTAATTTTAATGACCAGTCTTTCCTAGATGCACTTATAGTCTTTTCTAAAATTCTCTTTAATTCTCTATTAGACACCTCTACTTGACCACTGGTTTGTGGATGATATGGGGTAGCTATTTTATGAGTGACACCATATTTGCTTAATAGATTTTCAAATTATTTATTACAAAAGTGTTTACCTCCATCACTAATGATTGCTCTAAGAGTGCCAAAACGTGTAAAAATATATTTTTTCAAAAATTTGACAACTATCTTAGCATCATTAGTTGGAAAAGGTGCTGCTTCCACCCATTTTGAAACATAATCTATAGCCACAAGTATATATTGATTTGAAAAAGAACTAGAAAAAGGTCCCATGAAATCAATACCCCAATCATCAAAAATTTCACACACAAGAATATTGTTTAAAGGCATTTCATGTCTCCTAGAGAGATTTCCAATTCTTTGACAGTGGTCACATGAAGAGACATAAGTATAAGCATCTTTAAATAGAGAGGATCAATAAAAACCTAATTGAAGAACCTTATAAGCTGTTCTAGTTGGGCCGAAATATCCTCCTACCTTCTGATCATGATAATGATGTAGAATTTTTTCTATTTCTTCCTCCAGAATGCATCTTCTAATGACCTGATCTGCACAACACTTATACAAGAAGGGTTCATCCCAAAAATAATATTTAATAATAGATAAGAACCTCCTCTTTTGTTGAAAAGAAAAACCAAGTGGAAGAACCTTACCAACTAGGTAGTTAATAATATTAGCATACCATGAAAATGTTCTACCTGATATAGCATAGAGGTGCTCATCTAAAAATTTCTCCTTGATAGGACAAATATCTAATTTCTTCTCTGTAATGTTTTTCAATCTGGAAAGGTGGTCAGCAACTAAATTCTCTGTAACCTTCTTATCCTTAATCTTCAAATCATACTCTTGTAGTAAAAGAATCCATCTGATCAATCTAGGTTTTGCATCTTTCTTGATAAGAAGATACTTTAGAGCTGCATGGTCGGTGTATATAATAACTTTAGATAAAATAAGATAAGAATAAAATTTATCTAATGTAAATACTACTGCTAGAAGCTCCTTTTTTGTGGTTGCATATTTTTGTTGGGCTTCAGTCAAAGTGCAGCTAGCATAGTATATGGTTTGAAAAATCTTATCCTTTCTTTGACCGAGTACTGCTTCTGTGGCTGTGTCACTCGCATCACACATCAACTCAAAAGGTAGGGACCAATCTGGTGCTACCACAATAGGTGCCGTTACCAGCTTCTCCTTAAGGGTGTTGAATGCCTGCGAACACTCATCAGAAAAATGAAAAGAGACATCTTTACATAATAATTTAGATAGAGGTTTAGAAATTAGAGAGAAGTCCTTTATAAATCAACGATAAAATCCAGCATGCCCCAAAAAGCTCCTAATAGCCTTAGCTGAGGTCGATATGGGTAACTTTTCGATCACCTCAAGCTTAGCTCGATCCACTTCAATACTTTACATGAAATCTTGTGGCCTAACACTATGCCTACTTGTACCATCAGATGATACTTCTTCCAATTTAAGACAAAATTAGTATCCTCACATCTTTGTAAAATAAGAGATAAGTTATGCAAGCATTTATCAAACGTGGATCCAAAGATAGAAAAATCATCCATAAATATTTCAAAAAATTTTCAATCATATCATAAAAATTAGCCATCATGCATCATTGAAAAGTAGCTGGTGAATTACATAAACCAAACGGCATTCTTCTAAAAGCAAATGTTATGCTGCATGTTGGACTTCTTTTTAGGTACTTGAAATCCCAGGGGTGGCTGTTATGCTGCATTTTGATTACTCCACAAGAAATTTGGATACTGCCACCACCTTTGATTGTATGTGTTGGAGTAGGGATTGTTTTGTTGCAGCCTAAAAAAATTAACAACATAATTAGCTGTATCAATTGCTTTAGCAAAAGGATTTTCTGTCTAGCAGTTGCTTGTATCGTGTCCTCCTCCACACAGGTCATAAGTGATGCTTTGAACATGCATAGTTGTTCCCTTCAAGTTGTTGACTTTGACTCTAAGGACTTCAAGTTTAGCTAGGAAGGTTGGCACGCAATCTACTCCCTACACAGCTACTGATCTTTTCGACATCATGCATTCTGTTTGCCATAGATAGTTATTTGATGCCATCTCACCAATTAGATCAAAGGCCTTTTCCTTCATTTCTTGGTTAATGGTTCCTTCTACTGCTGCATCAATCATAGAATGATTAGTAGGAGATAAACCATTATAGAAAGTTTGTACCTAAAGCCATACAGATAGTTGATGATGAGGACATCTCCTTAGTACTTCCTTAAAATACTCTCAAGCCTCATATAGTGTCTCCATGTCCATCTGCATAAAAGAAGTAATATCATTGCGCATCTTGGCAGTCTTGGAAGGTGGAAAATACTTGGCTAAGAATTTTTGGGCTAAGACATCCCAAGTTATGATAGAACCTATAGAAAGAGAATGAAGCCAACTTTTAGCTTCATCCTGTAAAGAGAAAGAAAATAACCTTTATCTAATAGCATCATCCGACATCCCATTAATTTTAAAAGTATCATAAAGTTCAAGAAAGTTAGAAATATGAGCATTCAGATCATCATGCACGTGTCCATCGAATTAGACTATTGATTGAATCATTTGGATCATCGTCGATTTTATTTCAAAATTGTTTGCTCACATAAGTGGTCTTCTTATGCTCGAAGCTGAATCAGCTACAGATGGTGTGATGTAATCATTTAATGGATGATGTACTACTCGAATAGCTTCAAGCTGTCCCTCCGTCGCCGTATCCAATCCCAAATTGATGTCGTTAGGATCTTCAGCTATCATGTTTGTTTATTGTTGTAGCCTTCTGATGGTCCTTTCAATTTTTGGATCTAAAGGTAGTAAGTTATTATGTCTAATACGTGTCATGCACTGAATAAATTTAAAAATAAAGTAAGAATAAAAATTAAAAATTAAATTCTAAAATAAAGCTAGGATCAAAATTTTAATATTATTTTAGATACAATTTTTGACAACGGTGCTAAAAACTTGATGCATGCTAATCTATAGCTATGGCAAGTACACCAGTCGATCAAGTAATAAAGTAAGTGAGTAGAGTATTGTCTCTAGAGGATTGAAAAATAAGTACTAAAAAGCTATTTCCTATGCTTTATTTAGAAGACCGATTTATGAGAATAAAAAAAAGAATAAAATAAAGAAATAATTAAAAATTACAAGGAAATAGAGAGAGTGTAATTATTAGGATTTTAAACTTAAGGGCAATAGATTACTAAGACAATCGGTTCACTAATTCAGTCAATACAATATTCAGGTTATTAGGTTAATTTTATTTCATGTGATGGTGGAGTCTCCTAGTTTATTCACTATCCTTTGGTCCAGGCATAGCAAAACTATCAATATATATTAATTATCCTTTGATCCAGGTGTAATTTAAATAAATATCGATACATTAAATTTTGTGAAATCCTCCAATTAAAATACGTTGCATCCAAAGTGCACTAAAATTTTTGCATGCATATGAATTCTAATTTGATTCATAATACAAGGTATATATAATCAAGGAGCAATAACATAGATGTACTTAGTCCGTATCATCTATGTTCATCAGATCAATTAGAAGATGGCCAGTAATCTAAAAGCATTAAGATCAGATTTATATACTCCTCATGAATAAAATTTAAAATTAAAAATAAATCATACTAAATATTGCATCAAAAGAGTGGCTACACCTTAGCCTTAGTAAAAGAAAATTTAGTTCATAATAGCAAGTTCAAAAATAGCAAATAAAATAAAAAGCATGAAGAAATTAGACTGTTTATTCACTGAAATTGGTTGTCTATTACTCTTGGTGTGGAGAACTCGATGAAGAAGAAAGTCACTTTGTGTACTGGCCTTCAGAAGAAGAAAAGAAGAGGAAAAAAAATAACAAAAAAAAAAACTCTTTCTCTTCTCTTCCTAAACACCTCTCTCTCTGTTCTCTCTACTTCTCCCTATTTTCTCTTTATTTTCAACTCTCTCTCTTTTTCTCTCCTATTCTCTTTGGCAATACCAGGCAGCAGGCCTTTAAATAGGCTAATCCAGATGGTCTTAGGTCAAAATCCTATTGAAATTGGGTTTAAAGCTCTTAAAATAACTAAAAAAAATCCTGGATCAATTCTGACCGTTGGATGTCGATCAAATGGGCCAAAAACCACTCAAAAATCATTTTAAAAATCCAAATCAAGTCAGAATTCATTTGGACCATTGGATCAGCCTTGAAGATTAAATTTGGGTCATCAGATCGTGCCCGAAGAAGCCTCTGATTCTTAGTTTAAAATCGGTAATGCGTCTCCACCATTGGATCTCGACTGGGAGCTGCATCTGCCGTTCGTCAGTGCACAGATTTTCACCATTTGATCAAATTCCAGTGAACAACATCCATCAGATCAGGCAAAATTTTTAGAATACCCTCTATAGACCGTGCACGAGCCCGGCGTTGCATGGACCGCCGCTTCTTTTAGTCAATCGGAGCGCGCTTGTCCCCATGAAATCTCTAAAATGCCCTCACCTGGATACTGTAGCCATCCACCATGCACTGCAAAAAATTCTGACGTCAGCATGGCATAAGCTAGGCATCAGCGGGTGGTCGGTCTAAGCACGATCAGGTCGGGTGGTCTACTAAGCCAGTTTTTCTAAAACAATTTGAACCAGACCGGCCGGCTTTTTTTTTTTTATTTTTTTTGAAATTCAATTCTGGGCTCGTTTGAAATCTGTTTTGCTTGAAATTTATTTCATCTGATCTAAAAAAAATGATTTTCATATTGATGGCCTTCTTTTCTGCATAAGATTAACAAAAGTATCAATTTTTTAAAAATAGATTAATTAATTTTATAATTTAATACTTTTATTAATATATTTTTATCACTTATCAACGTCAAACTCTTGGATGCCCATCCCTAAAAGCTAAGCATAAAATCCATCGGATCCATGTCAAAATATATAAAGAAATAGTGCACAAAAACTTGGGTGGGCATAAGAAAGAAAACCAAAAGAAGGAGTTTCGGATTCACAAGACTCTATCAAATAGAATCTCATGCAAAACCAATTTTCGATTTTGAACAAGTCAAATTTGTTTCCAAAAAGCTTTAGATAGGGGGTGTCGAGACCTCTCTTAGGCATTGAAAAATTTACATAAAAAATCTAAAATAAAATGTGGACGTGGGCTCTCTTAGGTGGCACAAGGAAGGAGTCCTAGTCTAACTAGGACTCTCCTATTTTGACTAGGTCAAAATCTTTTGAACCCAATTTTAAATAGTTTTAAATCAATCTAATTAATAAATAATTTTAATCTAATTATAAACCTAATTAAATTAGATTAAATTAAATTTAAATCTAGTTTAACTTTTAATCAAATTAGAAATTAGGTGCACTCAAGTCCTAATTAAACTAGGACTTGTTCTTCCTTACAATTGGCTTATCCAATAAATTAATTAGATTTAATTTAATTAAATTTAAATTAAATTTAATTAAATATAATTTAATTAAACTTGATCTTATTCTAATTATTCAATTAGATTAAGTTAATTAATAATTTAATTGCTAATCGATCCTCCTGCAATACTTGCATTAGGTCAAACATTAATCATATTGATTGTTTGGCCTTAGAACGATTTTCAATCATTGATCAACCATCCAATCAGATAACAATCTCTTATATGTATGGTCCTATAGGTTCAAACCTAAGCTAGTAGTATAGGAACTAATTTCTATACTAATCAAAATGACCATCTAGCAATGGTATCCGATATCCAGATAGGTCAAATGTATGCAAAGCAACACTCTTAAAATGCTGGCCTATGGTTACCATATAATTCATTCCTTTGACCAATAATGCTCAAGATGACATCAAGTTTGTTGTCAATACTCATACAAGTCATTCATATTGTGTTTCAAAATTTTGCAAATCCCGTAACTTCTCACGAGGATTATTCAGACCTAAGTTTTGCTAAATTGAAACACAATAAGACACTCACTTCTTGAACTTAATTAAGAGTGGTCAATTCTATCTTAACTCATACACCAACTCCACAAGTACTTGACTATACCTAGAAATCTTTCAATTTCTATATTAGAAATATAGGTAGTCTAGCACCAAAGTATAGTAAGTTGCTTGCAAGTCATCGTGGCGATCTCAGATCGAAGGAACACTTATATCCATTGGCCTTAGCTAGCTACTCTTGATAGTAGAGTGCTACATTGGTTATATTCAGTGTAGATGTACTCCTACATCTCATCTATATGCCATACCAGTATCTTCATATCATTTGGTTATGAGAACAATCAACGCATATAACATACAGCGACCTATACTCGATAAGTTATCATCCTTAATAACTTATTATTTCATTATGAACTATTCAAGAACGATCTGACAAATTTTTCTTTATCGATTGAGTGTGATTCTAAGGACTTCATCATAATTTAGGAGTTTATTTAAGAAAGACAGCTCTTTTATGATGAATAAGCCAAATAACTATTATTATTTGATAGTTCACATACTGATTCCAATCATCTACAACTTAAATGATTGGCTTTAAGACACATTTTCTAATAACTCCTACTTGGACTAAAGCCAATCAGAATAGTATCAAATACTTATCTTCCACTTGAGCTCGTAGAACTCCTTAGTACCAAGGCTTTAGCAATTGGGTTGGTTAAGTTCTTATTTTTCATTGATCTTCTAAAGGACGACCTCACCCTGATCAAAATCTAAGGTGATAGCGATGCAAAGTATGCTGGTCCTATGGTACACCTTCAATTCTTTACCAATGGCTCCAATGCTACATTAGGACTAGACCATTGGTGGAGGGTGCCTCTCCCAACTTGCTAATGAACTATGCCACCACACAGCCTACATGACAACATCATATGCCACGAAGTACTCTACATCACTAATAGAATAGGCTACAGTATCCTACTTGAAACTTTTTCAGTAGATTTCTCTTTCAATATATGATAAATTCATGACCCGACACTCTCCTACTGTCATTTTTATCTGACTAAAAATTGAAAATACAATATCCCATAAATTTTAAGTTAGTTTCTCCATATATGAGTCATTGAATCTTAGTATTTTTTGAATACTTAAGGATTGTCTATACAATCTTCTAGTGGTTCTTACAGGGATCAAACTAATATCTGCTCACTTTCTCTGGTGAGTATACTATATCTGGTCTAGTACATGGAGAGATAAGATGACAGCTAAATCTTTATTTCTTGTTGTTAGATATGTGTGTCCTAGAAGTCAGAATTAGTTGATACTTGTAATACACTTCTAAGGGCAAAATTATAATTTTGATTATAAATAATAAAATGGATTATTTTCTATCGTAAATGTGTATTTAGTGTCTGTGATATATTTCTTGAGTTAATGGTAATGATAATTCATATTTTCAAGAGCTGAAAATTTAAGACATGAATTTTTATTTATTAACTCATAACTGCTCTTGACCATAGGATCGTCATGAGGATGGTGATTGATCCAGAAGGTTAGTGTATAATTGCTTCTTTATAGTAGATGAGTCTTGAGTCTACAGTGTAGAGATATCGGAGTGAGAGTATAGGTACTCATTAGAGAACGAGGGCACTGAGCGTGACCACCTCGAGTAGTCATAAGAAAGTCTACCTTCTTGTCGATGACTGACTCGAAGCTGCAGTGGTGTGCCTGGTTCTTTGACCTGAGGTGCATCAGTAATTTACCTTGAGGGTGTTATAGTTTGACTACACCATGACTCGATCTCCTGGCCATTCAGAACTCTGAGGTGTATGTTGGCTATAGCATGTTCATTGTAGGAATTGGATTGCACCAAGAGAAAATCTATCTACCTCGGTAGAAAAGGAGCAGCCCTATGATTATCATGAGAATCAAGTCCATAAGCCCATGGCCATGGCAGAGAGTGAAATAATAGAAAGATTTTCTATTAAGGTTTTCACATTGGACTTGAATCAAATGATTAAATCATATGATAGAAATTGGGGTTTGACGAGTTCACCTTAACCCTAATCCGATCGAAGCTCAAGATAGAAGAACTTAATCACACAAGTAACTACACCAAGAGATTCATTTTTAGTTTTGATGGGTTGCCACCATATACTACTAGGTGTCACTGATGGATTTTGGGAGCAATTAGAATGATTTAGATGATCAATCATTCTAGTTGTCTTAATCAGAAGAGTTCTGATCCATCGAAGGGAGTTTCGATGATGTCGATGATGAAGATCATGACATATTTCATTACCATACAAAATTGAACCTAACTAGATCACACAAATAAGGGTTTGGATCTAGATATCATCAATTGGACTAATCTAGTTCAATTGATTTGAATTAAATTTAATTAGGTTCAAGAAAATCATGCTAGCACACGATTGAACCTAACATTCTCCTTTTATTATCATTAAAAGTTGTCTCGACTGAGCCAAATGAGTTTGTGCTCACCTGATACCTTTACTTGGTTTGACCGAAGCTTGTTCAGGTTAGAAAAGAATTATCTTAATTTATGAGATAAATTTGAGACAACATCTATCATTTTCCGTCACCTGCTAATTCTTATCCTTTGACTTTGATCAAATATTGACCTTTGACCCTTGGACATCTGCCCATGTGTCATGCACTTATTGGAGAGCAGATAGGGGCTTGTCTCCTTACTAGAATTTGGAAAGAAGGGGGTGTATGCCTAGGATGACGTGCGCCCATGGATAGGGATGCTTGGAGTTCCATACGGATGGGACTCCAAGTTGCTTCTTGGATTCTACTTAGGTGACCCTTACCTATAGACTTTGACTAGTCTTAGGCACCATCTAAGGATGAATTTATGGGGCTCTCATCTGATTAGATCAGGTGATGTCATCCCATCAATCAGATTTTGATCTAATTGCATGAAGCAACGTGATTGGCCGGGATGATGTGGCACTACATGGCGCAGTAGGGTCTATAAATAAACCCTGTCTGCGCCCAACTTTCATAGAGTTTCTCTTAGCCCATGCCCCAAGGCTGCCCCTCTCCCTCCTCCATACCATATTTTGATCCTCTCTCTTTTCTCCATGCCCAAGAGAAGTTGGGCTCCAGTTTGGTGCGATCCAGGCAAGAAAAAGTTGACGAGAAAGGAAGAAGGTAGCACTACTGCAGAGACGACTACTGATCTTCAGAAGGAGTTTTGAAGATCCTCCAAATCAGATCTAAATCTAACTTTTGGAGAAGTGATAAAAAAAAAAGAAGATCTCTAGATCTAGCCTGAGTGGATACTGGTAGAGGCCAGGCGCTTGCGTGGCTAGATCCAGAACCTCAGGCAATCAATAGGATCATCAATGGATAATCTGATTACCCACATCAAGATATAAATTAAACTAGATTTAATTTATTCTTTTTATTTATTAGATTTATAAAATCATATCTAAAATATCTCAAATCTAATATGGATGCTTGAGAGAAATTTTTAAAATATCTTTCTTGCTCCGATCAGATCTGGACAAACCTGATCCGGGAAATCAGGATTTCCCCTTCAACTAGTATCAGAGCCAAGTTCAATAAAAATTATTTAGATCTTATTTTTAATTAATTTTCATTCAATAATTGATGATTTTAGATGTCACATGAGATATGATTAGATATAAAATCAAAAAAATTAAAATTAAATAATACAGATCTAAGTTCTACAATATGCATGACTAGTTGTAAAATAGAATAGTTTTATACATAGTCTTGCATAATCATGATTTATTTTGATTAAATTATAATTTTAGATCTATTTATTTTCTATTTTTTAATGATTATAAATATTATAATAAGATCTAAAAAATAAAAAATAAAATTATTTAATTCTTAGATCATATGAGATATGATAATTGCATGTCTAGACTAATTGTAGAATAGTTCTACATAGTTGTCTAGATTAGAATTTATTTTAATGTGATCAATTTAAATCTAATTTTTTAGATAATTATGAGATAATTTAGATCTAAAAAATATGCATGCATGATACATGAGATGTATACAAAACATATATTAAGTTAGATCAAATTTTATATATGAGATATATGATGTAGATCTAACTAATTTTGTAGATTTATATTTCTGATTAAGGCATTCTCCTTGATCGTCCAATCATCAGAACAAAGTAGGATTTAAATACCCTCTCCTTCCATTCGATGGGGTGTTCTTATGATGTGTAGGGGTGCTACGCATTCGTCCTTAATTAGAAATCAAGAACTTACATTCTACAAAACCTTAGATCCTGAAACCCTAGTATTTTATTTACATGTTTTATTTATGAACCCTTAACTTAATTAAGAATTAAGATTATGAAAGATTAATTAGGTCTAAAATTGAGAATTTTAGATCTAAGATATATTCATAATATTGGGTTCGGGCTTGGGTAGCTCAATTAGGTCTAAGCGGTTGATCAAACCAAATCAAGAGTTGGTTAGATGGGATCAATAGTGCTTAAATTGACCAGCCTAATAGAATTAAGTCTAGATCAAGATCGAGTCACGTGAATGATCAATCAAGCTAAGACCTAATTAGGCTCAATGGTTAGAGTCTGGATTGTAGGCTAACCCAATTGGTTCTGGCTCAACAATTTGGTGTCTGAGATAAGTCTGGCAGATATGATCGACTGACTTTTAATTGGGAGCTACTCAACTCAAATATGTTCTTATCGAGTTAATGGCATATCCATTCCACTGGTCTCACTTATCTGGCCATGTTTGTTGGCTCAGTTCGAATCTGAGGTGGTCAATAATCCGAGCTAACCCATGCCACTAGGTTAGTCATAATTGTTATGACTATGTCAAGTCTAGTTTAATGAGACCTGAAATCAAATTCTTTCCTAAGAAAAGATAAAGTCTAAGGTCTTCCACCATTGTAGATGTGCGGGCCCTTCCCAGGGTTGATTGTTTTCGGCTGGATTACAGTGGCTCAGTTGCACCGAGAAGATGCAACCATGTCTATTAGGCATTGGATGCTATGGGCTGGAGGATGAGTTGGGCTCAATATTCTGGATACGGTGAGAGACTCAATTAGGAATCCCAGTCTATGCAAATGGTGGGTCTGACTTAACTAAGGAGTGGATCAATATTCCGAGCATACGGTGAGATTCATGAATTAGAGACCAAGTTTGGGTGCACCATGATTAGAGAATCATTGAACAAGAGTTGTTCACTCATTGGCTAACCCATCACCAATAACTGTTAGGTGAGGTGATGAGTCAGTTGGTGAGACCGCACCACCCACTAGAAATCATTAATCATGGAGATTTTTGCATCTCTACAGAGGGAGTGTAGGGATCCAAGAAAATAGTGGAAGCTAATTTATTTAAAAATAAAATTTCTAAATAAATTGGTCAAGTCATTAATTACAGTATCTAACTAGAATCTTTGACTCTCTACAGGAAAAATGTCTGCATCCAATCCACTTAGCACGTATCCTGGACACACACATAGACTGACCGGACCCAATTATAAAAAGATTGGCTCTAGAAACTACAAAATTATTTTGGATTCTGAGAAGTTAACCCATGTTTTGGATCCAGGACCCTCCCACCTTACCAGCCCGTCCATCCACTTGAACAGAGAGCATCTCTAGAAAAATGGATAGACGAAGATAATAAGGCCAGATATTACATGTTGGGCTCGATGTCTGATGAGCTCCAGCGCCAACATGAAGATATCGGGACTGCTCGCCAAATGTTGGCTCACCTACAGGAGATGTTTGGTGAACAGAGTCGCACAGCCAAATATCAAGTCACGAAATGACTTTTTAAAGGCTAAGATGCGTGATGGGCAGTCAGTCCAAGATCACTGTCTGACAATGATCAAGGACATTTGAAAGAGCTTGAGAAGCTCGGTGTGAAGTTAGACTTGGATCCTGCAGAATGATATTATTCTGCAATCCTTGACTGATGCATATGGGCAATTCATCATGAATTACCACATGCATAAACTTCAAAATTTCCTTGGCCGAATTAATGAATATGCTGGTTACCGCTGAGCTTTCTATGAAAGGTTCTAAAGGCTCAGTTCTTGCTATGGAATGGACTTCTTCCAAAAGAAAGTCTTATGAAAAGAAAAAGAAGTCTGCGAAAAAGCAAGAAGGTGGAAGGAGAAAAGAGAAGAAGAAGGCAGAGCCGAAGAAGGCCGATGTCAAAGGAAAGTGTTTTCCATTGCAACAATAAGCGACGGCCATTGAAAGCGGAACTGCCCTACTTACCTGGCCACCCTAAAAGAACAAGAAGGAAGGTCCTTCTGGAGGTATGCTCGTTATTGAGTCTAACCTTACGGTTTCTTCTGCATCCAGTTGGGTGCTTGACTCTAGGTTCTAGTGCTCATCTTGTGCACTTCTATGCAGGGTCTTGAGGATAGCAGGAGGTTGAGGGATGGAGACATGATCCTATGCATCAAAAATGGAGCAAGAGTTGCTGCATCGTGGTTGTGGAAACATATCCCTCTTCGATTACCATCTGGTTTAGACTTAGTTTTGAAAAGACTGTTATTATGTGCCTGCAGCTAGCAGGAATTTGATTTCTGTTTCATGCTTAGCATTAAGAAGGCTATGTGATTACCTTCTTTTAAGGACCATTGTAACATTCTTTATGAAAGAAATAAAATTGCAAATGGTTTTCTTATTAACGGTCTTTATCAGTTACATATTGATGTATCCTATTTTTAACTATCGAGCAAAATGTGAATGCCATGAAATGACCTAGGGATAGTCCAAACGATAGGTATCTATGGCACCTAAGATTAGGTCATATAGCAGAAGATAGGATTAACAAATTGAGAAAAATGGGCTATTGAGTCCATTGACTTCTTGAGTCATATCCAACTTGTGAATCTTGTCTTCAAGGCAAAATGACTAAACTCCCTTTTGTTGGACATGGGAAAAGGGCCACAGATCTTCCTTGCCTTAGTACATACTGATGTGTGCGGCCCATTTGATGTGCCGGCTAGAGGTAACTTTTGTCTACTTCATTAATCCTTTACCGATGATTTATCTAGGTATGGGTATGTGTATCTTATGAGACACAAGTCTGAAGCTTTTGAAAAGTTCAAGAAATTCAGACATGAAGTAGAAAAATAAATTGAAAAACCCATTAAGGTTCTTCGATCAGATCGAGGAGGTGAATATCCTTAGTCGAGAATTCTTGGACTATCTCAAGAAAAATGGCATAGTCTCTCAATGGACTCCACCTGGAACACCTCAACTTAACGAAATTTCAGAATGAAGGAACCAGACCCTATTAGATATGGTCCGATCCATGATGAGTTTCATAGACCTTCCTAATTTTCTTTGGAGATACTATTTGTTAACTACAACATACTTACTGAAAAGGGTTCCTTCTAAAACCATTCCTACCACACCATATGAGATATGGCATGGTAAGAAACTAAGTTTGAGTCATCTTAGAATTTGGGGTTGTCCTGCTCATGTCAAAAGACAATAAGCGAACAAGCTAGACTTTAGATCCTTTAGGGCTTGATTTATAGGATATCCTAAAGAGTCATTAGGATATCATTTCTACATTTCAGAAGATCATAATATGATTATGACTCGACATGCCATCTTCCTTGAAAAATAGTTTATTCAAGATAGCGGCATTGAAAAATAGATCAAGCTCGAGGAGAAAGTCTCAAAAGAGCAACGAGCTAAGGACCAAATAAAACCAAATCAGGTTAAGCCAATCCAATCACTACCTCCTCCATCTCATAGATCAAAAAGAATTTTCCATCCCTCTAAGAGGTACTTAGGTACTATTTCAGAGGAAGTAGAGAAAATGTTCCTCATAGGTAATGGTGATTCATGGTGATGATCCCAAAACCTATAACAAGGCGATATCAGATATCGACTTCCGAGAAATGGTTAGAGGCAATGAAGTCAGAAATTGACTCGATGCACTCAAACCAAGTCTGGACCTTGGTAGATCCACCAGAAGGTATAGTACCTATTGGATGTAAATGGATCTTCAAGAGAAAGATTGGTGCAGATGGGAAAATGTGGAGACATTCAAAGGCTAGATTAGTGGCAAAAAGGTTATAGTCAACATGAAGGCATTGACTATCAGGATACCTTTTTTCACCAGTAGCTATGCTTAAAATCCATCTGCACATTGCTTGCTATTGCAGCCTATTTCGATTATGAAATATGGCAAATGGACGTGAAAATGGCATTCTTAAATAGGATATCTTGAGGAAGATATCTATATGGAATAGTCCGCTAGGTTTCACATCCAGTGATGACTGATCACAAGGTATTGCAAGCTGCAAAGGTCCATATATGGACTTAAGCAAGCATCTCAGGAGCTAGAACACTCGTTTTAATGATGTGATCAAAATTATTTGGTTTCATCAAGAAATGAAGAAGGAACCATGTGTCTTCAAAAAGGTCAGTGGGAGCGCTGTTGTCTTCCTCGTATTGTACGTGGATGACATCCTCCTTATTGGAAATGATATTCCCATGTTGACCATAGTTAAAATGTGGTTATCTAAAGGAATTCTCCATGAAAGACCTAGGAGAAGCATCCTTTATTCTAGGAATTAAGGTCTATAGGGATAGACCGAATAGGATGCTAGGACTTTCACAGAAGATGTACATAGAGGAAAGTACTAAAGAGGTTTAGTATGGAAAAACTCTAAGAGGGGATTTGGTAATACCCTTCAGACATGGTACATTCATCTTTCCAAGAAGATGTGCCCTAGCACACCTGAGGAAATAGAACGCATGAGCAAGATCCCTTATGCTTCTGCAATAGGGAGCCTCATGTATGCCATGCTATGTACACGACCTGATATAGCCCATGCTGTGAGTGTCACAAGCAGATATCAGTCAAATCCAGGTGAAGAACACTGGACTTCTGTGAAATGTATCCTTAAGTACTTGAGAAGAACTAAGGATATGATGTTGGTCTTTGGTAATGGAGAACTCCAAGTCCAGGGATACACAGACTTGGATTTCATGTCCGATATAGATGATCGAAAGTCGACATCTAGAAGTCTATTTGTGTGCAATGGTGGGCTGTCAGCTGGAAGAGTTCCAAGCAAACAGGTGATAGCAGATTCTGTCACCATAGAAGCAGAATATATCGCTGCATCAGAAGGCTGCAAAGGAAGCATTCTGGTATAAGAAGTTTGCCGTAGAAATTGGAGTAATGCCATCAGATGCCATTCCTCTATACTGCGACAACAATGGTGCCATAGCCCTTGCTAAGGAGCCAAGGTCTCACCAGAAATCCAAGCACATTGAACGGCGATACCACCTCATCCGCGATTACCTCGAGAAGGGTTATGTCGAGGTCAAGAGAGTCAACTCCACAGATAATGTGGCAGACCCACTTACAAAGCCGTTGGGCCAGCAGAAGATCGAAGCCCACCTTGAGAAGATGGGACTTAGACTTGTAGCCAATTGGCTTTAGGACAAGTGGGAGATTGTTAGATATATGTGCCCTAGAAGCCAGAATTGGCTGACACTTGTAATACACTTCTAGGGGCAAAATTATAATTTTGACTATAATCAATAAAATGGGTTATTTTCTATCACATATGTGTATTTAGTGTCTGTGATACATCCTTTGAGTTAATGGTAATGATAATTCATATTTTCAAGAGTTGAAAATTTAAGACATGAATAATCATTTATTAACTCATAAAATGCTCCCGACCATAGGATCATCATGAGGATGGTGATTGATCCGGAAGGTTGGTGTACAATCGCTTCTCTTTAGTAGATGAGTCTTGAGTCTACGGTGTGGAGACACCGGAGCGAGAGTACAGGTACTCGTTAGAGAATGAGGGCACTGAGCGTGACCACCTCGAGTAGTCATTAGGAAGTCTACCTTCTCGTCAATGACTGACTCGATGCTGCAGTAGTGTGTCTGGTTCTTTGACCTGAGGTGCATCGGTCAGTTCACCTTGAGGGTGTTATAGTTTGACTACACCATTACTCGATCTCCTAGCCATTTAGGAACCCTGAGGTGTATGTTGGCTATAGCATGTTCATTGTAGGAACTGGATTGCATCAAGATGGAAATCTATCTACCTCGGTGGTAGAGGAGCAGCCCTATGATGATCATGAGAATCAAGTCCAGAAGCCCATGGCCATGGTAGAGTGAAATAATAGAAAGAGTTTCTATTTAGATTTTCACATCGGACTTGAATCGAATGATTACATCATATGACAGAAACTAGGGTTTGACGAGTTCACCTTAACCCTAATCTGATCGGGGCTCAAGATAGAAGAACTTAATCACACAAGGTAGCTGCACCAAGAGGTTCGCATTTTTAGCTCTGATGGGTTGCCACCATATACTGCTAGGTGTCACTGGTGGATTTTGGGAGCAATTAGAATGATTTAGATGATCGATCATTCTAGCTGTTCGAATCAGAAGAGTTCTGATCCATCGAAAGGAGTTTCGATGATGTCGATGATAGAGATCATGACATATCCCATTACCATACAGAACTGAACCTAACTGGGTCACACAAATAAGGGTTTGAATCTGGTGATCATCAATTGAACTGATCTAGTTCAATTGATCTGAATGAGATTCAATTAGGTTCAAGGAAATCGTGCTAGCACACGATTGAACCTAACGTTCTCCTTTTATTATCATTAAAAGTTGTCTCGACTGAGCCAAATGAGTTTGTGCTCATCCAGATACCTTTACTTGATCTGATTAGAGTTTGTCTAGGTTAGAAAAGGGTTGCCTTAATTTATGACATAAATTTGAGATAACACCTATCATTTTTCGTCACCTGCTAATTCTTGTCCTTTGACTTTGGTCAAATATTGATCTTTGACCCTTGGACATCTGCCCATGTATCATGCACTTATTGGAGAGTAGATAGGGGCTTGTCCCCATACTGGAATTTGGAAAGAAGGGGGTGCACGCCTAGGATGGCGTGTGCTCATGGATAGGGATGCTTGGAGTCCCATACGGATGGGACTCCAGGTTGCTTCTTGGATTCTACTTAGGTGACCCTTGCCTATAGACTTTGACCAGTCTTAGGTGCCATCTAAGGATGAATTTATGAGGCTCTCATCTAATTGGATCAGGTGATGTCATCCCATCAATCAGATTTAGATCTGATTGCATGAAGCATCGCGATTGGCCGGGATGATGTGGCACTGCAAGGCGTAGCAGGGTCTATAAATAAACCCTATCTGCACCCAACTTTCATAGAGTTTCTCTTAGCCCATGCCCCAAGGCTGCCCCTCTCCCTCCTCCATGCCATCTTCTAATCTTCTCTCTCCTCTCCATGTCCAAGGAAAGTTAGGCTCCAGTTTGGTGTGATCCAGGCAAGAAAAAGCTGATGAGAAAGGAAGAAGGCAGCACTGCTGTAGAGATGGCTGCTGATCTTCAGAAGAAGTTTTGAAGATCCTCCAAATTAGATCCAGATCTAATTTTTAGAAAAATGATAAAGAAGAAGAAGTTCTCTAGATCTAGTCTGAGTGGATATTGGTAGAGGCCAGGTGCTTGCGTGGCTAGATCCAGAACCTCAGGCAATCAACAGGATCATCAACGGGTAACCTGATTATCCACATCAAGATAAAAATTAAACTAGATTTAATTTATTTTTTTTTATTTATTAGATCTATAAAATCAGATCTGAAATATCTCAGATTTGATATGGATGCTTGAGAGAAATTTTTAAAATATCTCTCTTGATCCGATCAGATCTGAATGAATCTGATCCAAAAAATCAGGATTCTCCTTCACTTGTAATACTGGAATGTCATTTTTTATTAAGAAAATATTATCCACAAACAACTCAAGGAATAACACTACAAAATCATTTGCCCATTTATAAATGTAGGGTCCATCTTCATTTGTAATAAAGACATACGTTCAAAATGCATGTTCAACCAAATAGGCTTTATAGGTTTATACCTTCCCATCTGTGCCACTCTAGTCCTTTTGAAAATTCTTTCACATCCAATGGGTTTTATCCCTTTAGGTGGATCAGTTAGTGTCTATACACTATTGATCTTTGTGGACTCTTACTTGGATTTCATGACTACAAACCACTTCTCAGAGTCAAACCACTATATAGCATCCATATTGGTGATCGGATCCTTATTGTTCTCATCAAGCTCAATAGGATTGCCATCCCAGATCTAGATACTGAAGTATCTATCCATCTAATGCGGTACTCTACCAGATCTCCTTGATGATGCCACTTTAATGGGGCCTGAATTTGATCTAATCAAATCTAGTTATGTAAGTTTACTAGATTGTGTCGATTCTTTCTACCCATCGAACTTTCTTTAGTTCAACTTTAGTGGCATTAATTCCTTCTCTAAGAAACTTCTTTTCAAAAAGAATGCCCTACTGCTGAGAATAATTTTTATTCTTTAGCATGATGGAAATAATAATCCCTAGTTTTCTTGGGGTATCCTATAAACATATGCCTATGGGACTATGTGCAAATATTTGAAGTAAACCTGACAATCCCAAATCTGAAGGTAAGAGAGTCTAGGTCTACACTCGATCCATATCCCATATAGAGTCAATGCAACAGATTTACTCAAAATTATTTTCAAAGTAAAACAAGTAGTCATAAAAGTATAGCCCTAAAGCAGGCAGACTAGTAAACCCCATCATGGATCAAACCATGTCTAACATAGTTCAATTTCTTCTTTTTAATATACTATGTTTCGAAAAGAGTCCACTGAGAGAGAATTCCATTCTCTCTTAGATATGTCAAAAACTCACTGAATAAGTATTCACCTCCTCAATCTAATTGAAGAGTTCTAATATCTTTTCTAGTTTATCTTTCTATTTTATTACAAAATCGTTTGAACATTTTAAATGATTCAGCCTAGACATACCCATACTTAGCTAGGTCGTCTACAATTGTAATGAGATTTTGATATCCTTCTTTAGCATTTGAGTTCATAAGTCCACATACATCATTATGTATGAGACTTAGAACTTCACTGGCTCTTTCACCTTTTCTAGTAAAAGGTGACTTTGTTATCTTTCCTAGAAGACAAGACTCACAGGTCGTCCATGATTTACAATCATTGATATTGAGGTTTACCTCTTAAGCTAACCTATTTATCCTATTCTTTTTAACATGACCAAGCCTACAATGCCAAAAGCAGGTATTCTTGACATTATCTAACTTGAATGTTTATAGATGTGTATATTGCACTCAACAGGTTATGTGAATGTTAAATATTATTTATTTATTATGTTGGAAATTATGTCCCAAAGCAATCATCAGTCTATTGATGGTTGTACTATTTTATTTTTATAAATAATTTATTATTAAATAAAATAATATTTTGGCATTTTCATCATAAAGATTGCATCTTCTAATGAACTATTTTTATTATGATGAAGTCCTTAGGACTATCTAACTTCAATAGAGAGAGGATTTATCGATTAGTTCTTAAACTATTCACGATCAAATGATACGTTGTTAATTAGGATGACAACATTTATCAAGTATAGGTTGTTGTATGTCATATAGATTGATTGTCCTCTTAACCAAGCAGTGTGGAGATACTGGTATGGCATACAGATGAGATGTAAGGTAACATCATCACTGAATGTGACCACCTCTAGAGCATTATGCTATCAAGAATTGCTCTGATGGGATATGGATATAAGTATTCCTTAGATCTAAGATCACGACAGTGGCTTGTAAGTAACTCACTATGCTTCTATGCTGAACCACCTAAATTTTTAATTTAGTCATGAAAGGTTTTAAGCACAATCAAGTAATTGTGAAGTTGGTGAGTGATCAAGATGGGATTGACCACTCCAAGAGATTGGAGAAAATGCATCGTTGTATTTCAATTTAGCAAAACCTTGGCCAGGATAATCCATAAGATGGATTTGATATTTTAAAATATAATATGGATGATCTAATCAGGGTTGATAGTTAAATTCTAAGTTATCCTGTGAGCATTTTGGTCAAGGAGATGAATTATAAGGAAACATATCCACATGGGTTCTAAAAGTGTTGCTTTACATATTTGACCTATTCGACCGTCGGGTACTATTGCTAGATGATCACTATGATTGGTATAAAAATTTATTTCTATACTACTAGCTTAGGTTCAAACCTATGAAGTTATACACATAAGTGGTCATGATCTGATCAGATGGTGGATCAATGATTTAGAATCGTTCTAAGGTCAAATAATCAATACGATTGATGTTTGACCTAGCGTAAGTATTGCAGGAGGATCGATTAGCAATTGGATTGCTAATTGACTTAATTTTGATAAGCCAGAGGATTGAGATTAAGTCTAATTAAATATGATTTAATTAACTTTAGTTTGGACTTGATTGGATCAAGTCTAATTGCTTTAAGCCAATTGCAAGGAAGAACAAGTCCTTGTTCAATTAGGACTTGTATAAACCTAATCTCTAATTTGATTAGAAATTAAACTAGAATTAAATTTAATTTAACCTAATTTAATTAGGATCTTAGTTGGACTAAGATTTCTTCTAATTGAATTGAATTAATTTTAATTTAATTTGGTTCAAAGATCAAGTTGGACCAAGTCAAATTAACAAGATTTAGTGTGACTAGGACTAGTCTACCTTGCGCCAACTTGCCCCACACACCCTATCCACACCAATGTTTTTGATACTTTTGTGGATCCTCTCTTTTTCAAAGAGAGGACATGCACCACCATGCCCCATATCTCTCTTATTTGGTTTTTAGTTGTGGACCAAGTCAAAGTAGGAAGTTAGTTTTGATTTCAAATTCTATTTGATAAAATTTTAAGAAACTAAAACTCCTTCCTTTGAGGTGCCAACCTACCTTATTATTTTTTGATATTTTCTTGGGTTTTATTAGAGGTTTTTGTGCCAAAACTTGGTGGTCCATGGATAGAAAAAAGGTGAGGGCACCCAAGAGTTGGACGCCCCAAGTCTTGCCTCTTTTGTACAAGCCTTGCTAGGTATTTGACCTAGACAAGGACTCTGTCCTATCTCTCTATATAAGGGGTCTTTGGGCTTAATTTTTTTAGAGGTTATTGACCTGAGAGAGAGCCATTAGGTTGTGGAAAGAGCTAGGCACAAAGAGCTTTGGGCATGGAATTTTGTAGAGACACCAATCAAGGTGTCTTGGTGAGAGAAATAAAGAAGAAGAAAGGGTTCTTCTTCTAGGGTTTTGTTGATCTTCCTCTGTCTCTTATTTTCTAAGTTTTAGAGAAGTGTTTCTCTTCTCAAATCCTCTTCCTCATCTTATGATTATTGGAGGGTCTAAGATATGAAGAAAGAGGATCCAAATCAGTCATCAAAGAAGGATCAGCATAGTACCAGCATACTGTGCTGATTTCCTACCATTGGACTTCAGATTAACGATCGAGGCCTTGTGTAGATATTCTATAGAGGTCGGATGTATGTGCAGCTTGGAGTGATGATATCAGCCTTGGATCGGTGAGTTAAGAAACTTATCTTGCAAAGATAAGAGAGATACGATCTCCCTTATGTATCTAGATCAGATCTAGAATTTCCTGGATGTTTATATGATCAACATCACCTTTTGATTATTTTTAATTTCAGATTTAATATCATGCTTAGATCATGTAACAAGATTCTAGATCATTAATTCTTGTATTTTAAATAAATTAATATGATTAATTTATTGCTTTCATTGTTTGATTTCTGAAAAAGTTTCAAAATCGATCCCTGAAACTCTAGATCCTTTTCTTCATATTGTCCATGTATTATTGTAATATCATTCATAATGATATCACGATAATCTTCTTTTATTAATAAATGATGATCATCTTTAGCCAAAAGACCATTAAAGATCACATTCATTATAAATAATGGATAATAGTGACAGTCACTCTAAATGACAATATTTGTGTTGAAAATCAGCTTGACGATTTCTGAAGCTAGGATTGGAATAGGACTTCCATCCCTAACATCCTGAAATCTCTCACCATTTTCAAACATTCCACTTTCTTAAAGTCTTTGCAATGAATTGCATAAGACTATAGATATCTAATATCGAGATAGTAGAATCATAGAGAAATTATAAGGTGCTATCATATAATAACCTTGATAAGCAACTCTTTACTTCTTTCTCTTGTTCAGCTTGTCAGGATCAAGAAAAGTAAGATATTCAAGACAATACTTCTTCCTACAACCCTTCTTCTGATATTAGAAGCATTCTGTCTGATTTAGGTTAACTTTAGACCTTTTATTTTTACTGAACTTAGAAGCCCCAGCACAAACTCATTCACACTACTGAACCAAATTCAACTTTCAATACTAATTATCGAAGTTGCGTCCCATAAGTCAATCACTGTTTAATAGTGAATAAAGCTATTAGGGTTTAGCCTTTGTTTAGGAAAAGAGAACAATGACCTAATGTATATGAATTATTTTAAGCCTAAAGATTTGGACTTTAGTCTAAAAGTTCTTCCACTATTTTATTCGAATTGGTAGCCTCTACCTTCAATTCGGAGAATTACTTTAAGTTTCTAGTAGGTACTAGAATCCACATACACTATACATAAGCCCGACTAGGGTTGGTCAACCCATATGCATCTACGGATAGATTTTTTAACCAATTATTTTTCTAAATAATTTTTAGTAATTTAATTTTGTCCTAGAAATCTAATCAATAAGCTAGAGCCTCCACTACAAGGATCCGGTTAGGTCCAACCATTAATATGACCATACTTGGTGCATCTAACTAATGAATAATTAAGACCAACTATGGTTGGTCAACCTAACCATCATTAGAGAGATACTTCCAAGTTATCATATTATGAATAATAATTTCATTAGTCAATAAGCACCAAGCCTATGGGCCTCCAATGATTATTGAGAAAATGGACCCATTATCATCTAACTTATTGGAAGGCTATGGCTCAGTTATCCCCATAACTTTATCATTTTAAGAATCTAATAATTTTAGAGAATTTAAATTATTAGTGATTTAAGGATAGAGAGGACATGGACCAAATTGCTCCCACTGACTTCTCAAGCCTTTGATGAGGACTAGAATCAATTTCAATCCATGGGCACATAGATCAATATTACTGAACAAAATTAGTCTCACTGATTTACCTATATGACATGAGTTAGTACGAATTAATAAGCAACCTAATAAAAAGCTGACAAACCATATTGGTCCGGTAAGTGAGATTAGTGGGAGGATCTACCAAAGCCTGTCTTAGACACCATCAGAAATGGCCAGATAAGCGGGCAACCAATTAAAAACCACTAGTCTGGAATGCTAGACTTACCTTAAACACCAATCAATTTATCAGTCTTGATTTGGTCTGCCTAAAAATTCGGGCTCAACCACTGAGCCATGATCAAGTCTATTTGTTAGATGTATGGACTATGATCCACTACAATTATTAAATTGATCTACGAAAAAGAAATGACCTAATCTTAATTAACTATTAATTAGATTTGATCAATTTCTCAACTTAGTCTATATTTAATCTAACCCTAAGTCTAACCCAGTTAATGATCTAATCAAGCTAACCCATTATCCTTTAACCCATATTTTATGAAATTATCTTAGGATCTTCAAATCATAAATCTAGATCCTAAACAATCACTTAATTCTTGATTAAGTTCAAGGCTTATGGGTGGGGGTTTGGAACCTTATAACTAGTTTCTAATTTTATCATTTGAAATATTTTCAAGTCATGTAAATAATTCACATTGAATCATATTCAATTGATGGTTTTAGATCTGATTTGTTTCATCATTTAGATCATGTCCTAGGATTTTGAATCTAGGATTTTGTAGAAAAAAGTTCACAATTTAAATTTCATAAATCAAATATGCCATACATATTCATTCTAGATTCAAAAATAAAAAAAAACTATATATCAAACATATGTAATAAGAAACTAGATCTAAACATGAAATACATATTATTCAGATCATATCCAGATAATCAAAATTTAGATCATAAACCAACCAAATTTAGATTTAAAATATAAAAATAAATCATAAATCATTTTAGATCCTATCTAATATATTTATAATTTAGGTCATTTAGATCAGCACATACTAAGACAACCTATGCACTATAAAGGATAAACCTTACAGCAGGACAACCTTATAATCAGTATACGTGATCCTAATATTATTTAGATCTAATCTAAATAATCAATAATAGATCAAATATCTATTTAATTTTAGATTTAAAATTAAAAAATAAATCATAAAATTATTTAGATCATCTCTAACTAATTCATGATTCAAAAATTTAGATCAGTACACATTAGGATAACCTTTTCATTGTAAGGGGTTAACCTTACAACAGGACAACCTTATGTCAGTATGTGTGATCTTTAATTTTTATTTTTAAATTTATTTTAATGCAAAACAAGATCATGTCATAAAATAATCTAGAGTTCTAATACCACTATTGAAAAACATGCAGGGTTTGATGCATACACTTTGAAACTTTTTCAAATTTAAAAGCAGCAAAAGATATAGATTAAATAGTTTAATCTAATTATGCATGTGATTTAATCACTAAACCCTACATTTAGGACCTACAACATGTCATGATGCAAACATAAATCTAAAAATAAATCAAGCATGGTTGGTATTGATCAAATCAATACCAAGATCTAGAACAGTTCTAAAAAAGCCTAGATTGCATCTAGATCAGATAAAAAATTGAGTCTTATATCTTTGCACGAGTCGAGAACACCATAGCTGAAAATCATTATAGTCCTTTATTGCTTGAAGCCACACAGCATGTTCGGCTTCTATAGATAATCCATACAAGACTACAAATACAGATCAGAGGTTCGTCGAATGAAGATCCACTCGAAGTGCTAGCTTCTCGCAGATCCCTCGTGATGGTTAATCTAAAAAATATTCTTTGGATCTCTTGGACCCTCCAAGAGATGAATAACACTAAGAGGATTGAGAGAGAAATCCAATCCCTTGGATCTTCTAAAAATCAAAAAATAAAAACTTAAAGAAAATTCCTAAGAGAAGACATCTTCTTTTTCAAGACATCAACCATTGATGTCCTGAACACATCTCCATGTCAGGATAAGAGGAGACCTTCTCCTCTAGAATTTTTTTCATGCTTTCGAATATCTTACTCTCTAATTTTTCTTATGAAAAAATCTCACAAAAAGATAGAGAAGAAGGGTTCTCAAAGAAATCCTAAGAGAAGACCTTATTCTCTTCTTCTTCACTCGACATGATCAGATCATGTTCAAAGAGGACCACCATGCCACAACTCCTTGGAGCACTCATCCTCCATGCCCTCTTCCTTTCTCTTTTAGATTTTTCTCACAAAAATATCTCACATAAAATAATAAAGAAAGAATTTGAAAGAAAACCACAAGAGAAGATAATCTTCTCTTACCTTTGTCTCTTCAAGACATCAATTTTTGATGCCTTAAAGGAAGCCTTTTCTCCAAGAAACTTAGCACATAAACCATCCATGCCTTCTACCTCTTTCTCTTCTATTTTACCATAGAATCCCTAGTATTTTTTATGCCAACCTCCTCCTAAAAAGGAGGCACCCCAAAACCAATTAAGACTAGGTAAAAGGACCTAGTCAATGATGGATTTTTATGGACTCCTAGGGGGCGAGACCCGGATGCTGGAAAGCTTCAGCAGAACCACATGGGTCAGCAGTTAATCACTTGCATGAAGTAAAGGTAAAATTTCTTGCCATCAACATTTCAAATCATGAGTGAACTTTCTTTCATGCTTGCAGTATTCCCTTCCATTAATTTTCCGTGCAGAATGTACTGGATCACTAGATACCAAAGAAAGCAAAACTTGGATCCTATAGAATGCACCAAGAAAATAAACCAATACTTATTATTTGAGAAAATAATATCCTTCTCTCTTTTTGTAGACAAGCATGGCTTTGCTCTTCATTTTGGGTATGGTAAAATGGCTACACTCTCAAGTGCTGGTAAATTTAGAGAGGTCTTAGTGCATCTTTAGTGCAGGGCCAAAAATTTTCAGTTCTATCAGAAGAAACTTCGTTACACCAGTCTTGCCACAATTTCATGGATTCATCAGAATGGCAATCCTAGTAAGGTCAAACTCAATTTCACTTTTTTACTTCCAGTGGGTAAATTTGCCTGGTGTGTTTAATATAGGAGTATAAACTCTTCGAGGAGCATGGACATACGTGGAGTCATGGAGAGTGGCGTGGTTCTGCATAATTTAGTGAGCATGGTTCTAAATCTCACAGGCAAGAGGTGGAGATTGGAAGAGCACATAGGGATCCCAAGCTTAACCTCGCAGATCAAAGAAGAAACTGTTTGCAAGCCTTAAAATTAACTCCACAGGAATCTCCATTATTAGATGCTTAAATCGCGGAGTCAACTCCGTCGGACACGCGTCGGCTCGAGAAAAAGCAATCCAGCCATCACCACCGCGTCACGACACTTGTACTGCCGGCTGGGGCCAACCGTGGCCCGGCTCCCACGGTGACCAATAGAATAACAGCTTTGGTGGTACTGCTGAGTGGAATGGGGAGTCTGTCACCAGAAGGAATAGAGTAAAAAAAAAAAAGGTTCATCAGCTTTTGGGATTTGGACTTGCTTTAAGTTCTTATTTTATGTCACTGTTTTCATAGTTGAGCTGGTGGATGATAGGGAGGCAGGGACCCAAGAATTGATCTCTTCAGGTTAAATGGCTCCTTACCTATTTGGAGCCATTGTGGATTCCTTTGGTGTTTGACACCAATACCTTGGGAAGATGGTTTGCTAGAAGGGGATGATACAAGTGTGTGCAATCCTTTCTCTCTGGAAGAAGACTTAGTGTTCCCCCGTGCCCTCTTAACTATAATTTGATGGCCGGAATTTTATCAAATACGTGGGCTACGATAAGAAAGGACTCAGGGCGTAGGATGATGAATAGGGCGATAAAATTAAGATAATAGCTATTGAATTTGTGCTTGAAGAGACCTGACCGCCAATTACCAGTTGGCTGAAATGGAACGTTGTCTCATCATGGTGTAACACAATGCTTGAGTGGATCCATTGGTGGCCGTATAATATCGGAAGTTGGATCGCTAGGGTTTTTTTATTTTTTATTTTTACATAGATGCTGAGGTCTGTATGATTATTTTACCGATTGAATTACTGTATGTACTTTGTCCTTCTCCGAGGCAATGTTTTCAATAATGCATTGTACTGTTAAGGAATCAATTCAAATAGTCATCAACCATCATGAACGTTAGAAGGACTGTTATTTGATTCAAAAGTTAGAATTTCAATTTTTATGTTAAAGTAATTACTGTTATAATGATTGCTATAATGGATGGTGTTATAATGAAAAATGACTAACAATATATATATATATATATATATATATATATATATATTGGATCAAAATTTGAGTAAAAATTAAAATTTAAAAATAATAAATCATTTAAAGAAAGGTACAAATGAGTAGAGATGGTTAGAGATCGAGTATGGATCGAATCAGTCTATACCTATACTTATCTTGTAAGTAAAAATTCTATATTCATACTCATCCTATATCCAATTTGAGCCGAATCGAGTCAGATCAAGTAGAGATGCGGATCAAATCGGATCAAATATATAAAATAAATTAATCGGATTAGATCGGATCAAATATATATAAATAATATAAAATTATTATAATTTTAAATAAAAAATATATATTAAAATTATATCAGATTGAATTCGGATCGAGACATACTATTATCCATACCCAATTTTTAGCCTGCTTTGGATATTTTTTTTAAAAATCTATACTTGCCCCAAGTTTCAATCGGATCGAGTAAAACCTATCTCATTCAGATCTAGTCTAATCGAATACCTAGCAGCTCAGATAAAATTGCCACCCTACAAATGAGAGTAGTGTTTTTTTATAAATTAGACAATCAAAAATTTTATGTTATCAATTATTACGAGATATATCTTTAAAAACTTAAACTTAAATAGTTATAATAAGTATAGCTCTCCCTACCATTTTGAGGGAAAAAATATTATTTACATTACAACAAGCTGTTATAATACTAAATAATATATTATAATAGCTATTATATTAGTTATAATTTTGTTTTTTTAAATCTTATTTTTGGATGCATATATACAAAAAAATATGGATAGTCATGCCACCATTTGATATGTTATTTTTTATATTCATATTATATAATTTTATAAATAAATTGCTATTTTTAGCTTTTTTTTTTTTTTTATCATCCATAATAAGCATTGCGACACACATGACTATGACCATAATATGCAGGATATGAAAGCAAAAAATTATTGAAGATATGCACTAACTTTGTTCAAAATAAAACAAAAAAGAGCAAGAACTGAAAGCAAAGGATCCAATCTTTTCCAACTGATAAACAACAGAAATACTAGAAAATCAAGAGGCCTCCAAGAAATGGATTGACCATCCAAATTTTACAGTCAGGAATACCTTGAGCCTATCAACGTTGGCATTATAAAATAGTAAATCATAAAGAATAGACAAGTGGTTCAAAGAACTTACCCCGTAAATAGGTCGAGAAGATAAGGCTACAAGCTAATTTCTCATTCTTTCTCTTACAAATTTGCAACTAATTACAAATAAACAATCTCTCTCTCTCTCAAAAATTAAAAGGAAACTAAAGGACAGAGTCTATTTTATTCTTGTTTTTATTTTTAGGTTTCGTGATGCTAGAGATGGATGCATACAATAAACTCTTCTTTGTCCTTATTTTTATCTGTCTTTGGGTTACGGGGCATGCTACAGACGAGTGCATGCAATAGGTTTGATCGAGCGAAGCTGTAGGTTTGTGTGGTGTTAAAGTTGGTTCACCGAGGCCAAAGTTTTTGACGAATTTACTTCTGAAATCCTCAGCCTCGTTTCCCTGTCTTTCTTCACCGTATCATTTTTGTTTTCCTCCAAAACCTCCGTCCACATTCTGATATAAAAATATATGAGGGTACAAGCGCCAGATCAGCTGCACCGTTAAAGCGGAGCAGAGCCTGATGGAGGCAGAGACTGCCACGTACCCCAACTCACCCTACTGTTGTGTTTTGCCCAAAACACCAAGATCAAGAGAAGCTGCAAACCCCGCGGGAAAACTTAAGCGGTCCCCCATTTTTTTTTTTTTTTTTAAATGGAACACGTGAGAACTTCAGCAGTCGTACTATAGAAAACCGTCAAATGGACCGCCGATAAGAATTTGGACGGAGATTTTAACCAATGATATTGGTTGGTAGGTAGGTGACACGCCCACGCGCCTGGCCGGGCCCTGGCCGGCCACGCCATGCTCTCATCTTTGCACTCCCCATCCCCTTCTCTACCTTCTTGGGTGCTGCTCTCCACTTGGGCAGGGGATTCCCACCGCTTACCTTCTCTATCGTCCTCAACAGTCAAACTGATAGAAGTGCTACTTGGGGTGTAGCCATGTTATTTTCAGAAGGATATAATTCCAAGAGAGATTAGGTGGAGAGAGAACCATCTGGTTGAGTTGGAACTTTTCCTTTCTAGTGGTCGGTGAGGATTGCTTGATCACCTGTTGCAGACTTGAAGTTGTGGTCTATCACACGTTCCAATGATGATAAACAAAGTTTTAGCCCGATGGTTGTAACCTTTCCACTGGGAGGACATTTTATCCTCAAAACTTGAGAGGTGTTAAACTTCAAAGCGTATAGAATGTATATTCTGTCCAACTATTTATATATGTAATGGTTGATGATAGTCCAGTGTTATTATCCATCAGGAAAGAGCAAAGTAGTTCTAAATTACTCCATTTAAGTAATTGATGCCTGGTTCTTCATTCGACCACTATTTTTTTTTTTTGTTGACCAAAAATTGTATTATCATCCCTTGATTTTGATGTCCATATATGCACTTAAGTGTAAATATACTATACAAAAATGGTTGATTAAAATATGTGAGAAAGAAAAAAAACACCAATCTAACTATATGGGGGGAGGGGGTAAATATAAAATGTTAGTTGCATAAGGAAGAAGAGGAAAAAATAAAA
>QRFJ01004140.1:0-48432 GCA_006176705.1 Cocos nucifera | reverse complement strand
CGAAGTGCTAGCTTCTCGCAGATCCCTCGTGATGGTTAATCTAAAAAATATTCTTTGGATCTCTTGGACCCTCCAAGAGATGAATAACACTAAGAGGATTGAGAGAGAAATCCAATCCCTTGGATCTTCTAAAAATCAAAAAATAAAAACTTAAAGAAAATTCCTAAGAGAAGACATCTTCTTTTTCAAGACATCAACCATTGATGTCCTGAACACATCTCCATGTCAGGATAAGAGGAGACCTTCTCCTCTAGAATTTTTTTCATGCTTTCGAATATCTTACTCTCTAATTTTTCTTATGAAAAAATCTCACAAAAAGATAGAGAAGAAGGGTTCTCAAAGAAATCCTAAGAGAAGACCTTATTCTCTTCTTCTTCACTCGACATGATCAGATCATGTTCAAAGAGGACCACCATGCCACAACTCCTTGGAGCACTCATCCTCCATGCCCTCTTCCTTTCTCTTTTAGATTTTTCTCACAAAAATATCTCACATAAAATAATAAAGAAAGAATTTGAAAGAAAACCACAAGAGAAGATAATCTTCTCTTACCTTTGTCTCTTCAAGACATCAATTTTTGATGCCTTAAAGGAAGCCTTTTCTCCAAGAAACTTAGCACATAAACCATCCATGCCTTCTACCTCTTTCTCTTCTATTTTACCATAGAATCCCTAGTATTTTTTATGCCAACCTCCTCCTAAAAAGGAGGCACCCCAAAACCAATTAAGACTAGGTAAAAGGACCTAGTCAATGATGGATTTTTATGGACTCCTAGGGGGCGAGACCCGGATGCTGGAAAGCTTCAGCAAACCACATGGGTCAGCAGTTAATCACTTGCATGAAGTATAGGTAAAATTTCTTGCCATCAACATTTCAAATCATGAGTAAACTTTCTTTCATGCTTGCAATATTCCCTTCCATTTTCTGTGCAAATGTTCTGGATCACTAGATAGCAAAGAAAGCAAAACTTGGATCCTATAGAATGCACCAAGAAAATAAAGCAATACTTATTATTTCAAAAATAATATCCTTCTCTCTTTTTGTAGACAAGCATGGCTTTGCTCTTCATTTTACGTATGGTAAAATGGCTACACTCTCAAGTGCTGGTAAATTTACATAGGTCTTAGTGCATCTTTAGTGCAGGGCCAAAAATTTTGAGTTCTATATACTAGTCTTGCCACAATTTTATGGATTCATCAAATTGCAACCTACAAGGTCAAACTCAATTTTACCTTTTACTACCAATGGGTAAATTTGCCTAGTGTGTTTAATATGGAGTATAAACTCTTCGAGGAGCATGGACATATGTGGAGTCATGGAGAGTGGCATAGTTGTGCATAATTTAGTGAGCATTGGTGCTTGAGCTCACAGCGTAATCTATGTTAGATATATGTGCCCTAGAAGCTAGAATTGGCTAACACTTGTAATACACTTCTAGGGGCAAAATTATAATTTTGACTATAATCAATAAAATAGATTATTTTCTATCACATATGTGTATTTAGTGTCTGTGATACATCCTTTGAGTTAATGGTAATGATAATTCATATTTTCAAGAGTTGAAAATTTAAGACATGAATAATCATTATTAACTCATAAAATGCTCCCGACCATAGGATCATCATGAGGATGGTGATTGATCCAGAAGGTTGGTATACAATCGCTTCTCTTTAGTAGATGAGTGTTGAGTCTATGTTGTGAAGACATCGAAGCGAGAGTACAGATACTTGTTAGAGAACGAGGGCACTGAGCGTGACCACCTCGAGTAGTCATTAGGGAGTCTACCTTCTCGCCAATGACTGACTCGATGCTGTAGTAGTGTGTCTGATTCTTTGACCTGAGGTGCATCGACAGTTCACCTTGAGGGTGTTATAGTTTGACTACACCATTACTTAGTCTCCTAGCCATTTGGAATCCTGAGGTGTATGTTGGCTGTAACATGTTCATTGTAGGAACTGGATAGCATCAAGATGGAATCTATTTACCTCGGTGGTAGAGGAGCAGCCCAATGATGATCATGAGAATCAAGTTCAAAAGTCCATGGCCATGGCAGAGTGAAATAATAGAAAGAGTTTCTATTTAGATTTTCACATTGGACTAGAAATCGAATGATTACATCATATGATAGAGACTAGGGTTTGATGAGTTCACCTTAACCCTAATCTGATCGGGGCTCAAGATAGAAGAACTTAATCACATAAGTAGCTGCACCAAGACATTCGCATTCAGCTCTGATGGGTTGCCACCATATACTGTTATGTGTCACTGGTGGATTTTGGGAGCAATTAGAATGATTTAGAAAATCGATCATTCTAGCTGTTCGAATCAGAAGAGTTCTGATCCATCGAAAGGAGTTTCGATGATGTCGACAATAGAGATCATGACATATCCCATTACCATATAGAACTGAACCTAACTGGGTCACACAAACAAGGATTTGAATCTGGTGATCATCAATTGAACTGATCTAGTTTAATTGATCTGAATGAGATTCAATTAGGTTCAAGGAAATCGTGCTAGCACTCGATTGAACCTAACGTTCTTCTTTTACTATCATAAATAAGTTGTCCTGACTGAGCCAAAGGAGTTTGTGCTCAATCAGAGGCTTTCATATGGTCTGACTGGAGGTTGTCCAAGTCAAAAAAGGTTGTCTTATTTTGTAAGATATTACCTACCATTTTTTGTCACCTGCCATTTCTCATTCTTTGACTTTGGTCAAAAGTCTACCTTTGACTGGTCAAATGTTGACCATTGACACTTTGACTTCTGTCCATGTGTCACGCACCTATTGGAGAGCTGGTGGGGGCCTGTCCCTCTGCCAAAATCTGGCAAGGAAGAGGGCGCATGCCACCATTGGCGTGTGCCCAAGCTGGAGGCGCCTAGGAGTCCCTGTTGGACAGGAACTCCATCTCCTTTTTAGATTCCAATTAGAGTTCTCCTAAGAACCAACATTGACTGGTCTTAGGCACCCTCTAAGGAGGAATCCAGGAAACTCTATTCCCACCAATCAGATTTAGATCTAATTTCACAAAGAGTTGTGATTGGTTGGGAAGAAGAGGAGTTGGATCATAGTTAGTCTATAAATAAGACCCTGCGCCCAACTCAAAGAGGAATCTAAATTAATTGAGATCTCCATGCCCCAAGGCCTTTTCTCCTCTCGTTCTCCATGCCAAAGCATCTTCTCCCTCTCCTCTCCATGTTTAAAAGGGTTTTGGACCTTGGTTGGTGCAATCTAGATAAGAGAAAGGCGAGTGAAAGCTAGAAGGCTGCGCTGCTGCAAAGGACGACTGCTGATCTTCAAAAGGAGTTTTGAAGATCCTCCAGATCAGATCCAGATCTAATTTTTGGAGACATGATAGAGAAGAAGAGGATCTCTAGATCCAACCTAAGTGGATACTGGTAGAGGCCAGGCACTTGCATGGCTTGATCCGGAACCTTCCGCTGCTTATAGGATCATCAACGGGTAATAGGATTACCCACTTCAAGATAAATTAAATTTGATTTAATTTATCTAATTTTATTTTAATTTATAAAATAATAATAATTAGATCTAAAATATCTTAGATTTGATCTAGATCAAAGAGAAAAATTTTTGAAATATATCTCTTGATCCGATCAGATCTGAACGAACCTGGTCCAGGAAATCAGGATTTTCCTTCAACTGGTATCAGAGCCAAGATTCTAAAAGTATTTAGACCTAATTTTAAATTTATTTTAATTAGAAAATAAGTAATTTTAGATGTCACATAAGATGTGATCAGATCTGAAATCAGAAAAAATTAAAATTAAATGATTTGGATCTAAGATTAGAAAATATGCATGACTAGTTCTAAAATAGAATTGTTCTATAGAATAGTCTTGTATGTTTTCAATTTAATTTGATTAAATCATATTTTAGATCAATTTATTTACTATTTTTTAATATTATAATGGTTATAATAACATCTAAAAAATAGCAAATAAAATTATTTAATTTTTAAATATCATATGAGATATGATTGATGCATGTCTAGACTAGTTGTAGAATAGTTCTACATAATTATCTAGATTAGAATTTATTTTGATTAGATCAATTTAAATTTAATTTTTTAGATTATTATGAGATAATTTAGATCTAAAAATATGCATGATTCGATACATGAGATGTATGCAAAATATGCCATGATTAGATCTAATTTGTATATGAGATATATGATATAGATCTAAAATTATTTTATAGTATTGCATGTTCCTGATTAAGGCGTTCCTCTTGGCCGTCCGATCATAAGAACGAAGAAGGGTTTAAAAGCCCTCTCTTTTCATTCGATGGGGTATTCTTATGATGTGTAGGGGTGCTGCCCATTCGTCCTTAATCAGAAATCCAAAACTTACATTCTACAAAATCCTAGATCCTGAAACCCTAGGATTTATTATGCATATTTTGTTTATGAACCCTACTTATTCAAAAATTAAGATTATAAAATATTAATTAGATCTAAAATTGAGAATTTAATATCTAAGACATATTCGTAATACTGGGTTCGGGCTTGGGTAGCTCAATTAGGTCTAAGCGGTTGATCAAACCGAATCAAGAGTTGGTTAGATGGGATCAACAATGCTTAAATTGACCAGCCTAATAGGATTAAGTCTGGGTCAAGATCGAGTTACGATCAAGCAAGACCTAATTAGGCTTAGAGGTTAGAGTCTGGATTGCAGGCTAACCCAATTGGTTCTGACTCAATAATTTGGTGTCTAAGGTAAGTTTGGCACATACGATCGACTGGTTTTTAATTGAAAGCTACTCGACCTAAATGCATTCTTGTATGAGTTAATAGCATATTCCTTCCACTGGTCTCACTTACCTGGCCATATCTGTTGACACAGTTCTGATCTGAGGTGGTCAATAATTCGAGCTAACCCATGCCACTAGGTTAGTCATAATTGTTATGACTATGATAAGTCTAGTTTAATGAGACCTGAATCAATTCTCCCTAAGAAAAGATTAAGTCTGAGGTCTTCCACCATTGTAGATGTGCGAGGCCCTTCCTGGGGTTGATTGTTCTCGGCTGGATACAGTGGCTCAATTGCACCGGGAAGATGCAACCATGTCTATTAGGCATTGGATGCTATGGGCTGGAGGATGAGTTGGGCTCAATATTTTGGATACGGTGAGAGACTCAATTAGGAATCCAGTCTATGCAAATGGTGGGTCTGACTTAACTAAGGAGTGGATCAATATTTCGAATACGGTGAGATTCATGAATTAGAGATCAAGTTTGGGTGCACCATGATTAGAGAATCATTGAACAAGAGTTGTTCACTCATTGGCTAACCCATCACCAATAACTGTTAGGTGAGGTGATGAGTCAGTTGGTGAGACCGCACCACCCACTAGAAATCATTAATCATGGAGATTTTTGCATCTCTACAGAGGAAGTGTAGGGATTCGAGAAAATAGTGGGAGCTAATTTGTTTAAAAATAAAATCTCTAAATAAATTGGTTAAGTCATAATTACAGTATCTAACTAGAATCTTTGACTCTCTACAGAAAAATATCTATGTCAAACTCATTAGCACGTATCCTGGACACACATAGACTAACCGAACCCAATTATAAAGATTGGCTCAGAAACTACAAAATTATTTTGGATTTTGAGAAGTTAACCCATGTTTTGGATCAGGACCCTCCCATCTTACCAGCGCATCCATCTATTGAACAGAGAGCATCTCTACAAAAATGGATAGATGAAGATAATAAGGCCAGATATTACATGTTGGGCTCGATGTCTGATGAGCTCCAGCACCAACATGAAGATATCGGGACTGCTCATCAAATGTTGGCTCACCTACAGGAGATATTTGATGAACAGAGTCGTGCAGCCAAGTATCAAGTCACGAAATGACTTTTTAAGGCTAAGATGCGCGATGGGCAGTCAATCCAAGATCACTGTCTGACAATGATCAAGGACATGAAAGAGCTTGAGAAGCTCGGTGTGAAGTTAGACTTAGACCTGCAGAACGATATTATTCTGCAATCCTTGACTAATGCATATGGGCAATTCATCATGAATTACCACATGCATAAAGTTCAAAATTCCTTGGCCGAATTAATGAATATGCTGGTTACCGCTGAGCTTTCTATGAAAAGTTTTAAAGGCTCAGTTTTTGCTATGGAATGAACTTCTTCCAAAAGAAAGTCTTATAGAAAGAAAAAAAGGTCTGTAAAAAAATAGTAGGTAGAAGGAACAAAGAAGAAGAAGGCAGAGCCGAAGAAAAAGGCCGATGTCAAAGGAAAGTGTTTTCATTGCAACAGCGACGGCCATTGAAAGCGGAACTGTCCTACTTACCTGGCCACCCTGAAGAACAAGAAGGAAGGTCCTTCTGGAGGTATACTCGTTATTGAGTCTAACCTTATGGTTTCTTCTGCATCCAGTTGGGTGCTTGACTCTGGTTCTAGTGCTCATCTGTGCACTTCCATGCAGGGTCTTGAGCATAGCAGGAGGTTGAGGGATGGAGACATGATCCTACGCGTCGGTAATGGAGCAAGAGTTGCTGCAGTAGCCATGGGAACATACCCTCTTCAATTACCATCTGGTTTAGACTTAGTTTTGAAAGACTATTATTATGTGCCTACAGCTAGTAGGAATTTGATTTCTGTTTCATGCTTAGCACAAGAAGTCTATGTGATTACCTTCTTTAAGGACCATTGTAACATTCTTTATGAAAGAAATAAAATTGCAAATGATTTTCTTATTAATGGTCTTTATCAGCTACATATTGATGTACCTATTCTAACTATCGAGCAAAACATGAATGCCAAACGACCTAGGGATAGTCCAAACGATAGGTATCTATGGCACCTAAGATTAGGTCATATAGCAGAAGATAGGATCAACAAATTGAAGAAAAATGGACTATTGAGTCCATTGACTTCCGACTTATATCCAACTTGCGAATCTTGTCTCCAAGACAAAATGACTAAACTCCCTTTTGTTGGACATGGGGAAAGAGCCACAGATCTCCTTGGCCTAGTACATACTGATGTGTGCGCCCATTTGATGTACCGGCTAGAGGCAATTTTATCTACTTCATTACCTTTACCGATGATCTGTCTAGATATGGGTATGTGTATCTTATGAGACACAAGTCTAAAGCTTTTGAAAAGTTCAAAGAATTTAGACATGAAGTAGAAAAACAAACTGGAAAACCCATTAAGGTTCTTCGATCAGATCGAGGAGGTGAATACCTTAACCAGGAATTCCTAGACTATCTTAAGGAAAATGGCATAGTCTCTCAATGGACTCCATCAGGAACACCTCAACTCAACGGGATTTTAAAATGAAGAAATCGGACCCTATTGGATATGGTTCGATCCATGATGAGCTTCATAGACCTTCCTGATTTTTTTTAGGGACATTCATTGTTAATTTCAATTTATCTACTGAATAGGGTTCCCTCTAAGACCATTCCTACCACACCGTATGAGATATAACACGGTAAGAATCCAAGTCTGAGTCATCTCAGAATCTGAGGTTGTCCGGCTCATGTCAAAAGACAACAAGTGGATAAGTTAGAGTTTAGGTGCTTTAGAGCTCGATTCATAGGATATCCCAAAGAGTCATTAGGATACTATTTCTACATTCCAGAAGACCACAATGTGATTGTGAGTCGACATGCCATCTTTCTTGAAAAATAGCTTATTCAAGATAGCGGCATTGGAAAGTAGATCAAGCTTGATGAGAATGTCTCATAAGTACAACGAGCTAAGGACCAATTGGAACCAAATCAGGTTGAGCCAATAAGAACACTACCTCCTCCACCTAGTAGATCGAAAAGAGTTTTCCATCCCCCTGAAAGATACTTAGGTATTATTTTAGAGGAAGTAGAGAAAATGTTCCTCGTAGATAATGGTGCTCATGGTGATGATCCCAAAACCTACAATGAGGCGATATCAGATATCGACTCTGAGAAATGGCTAGAGGTAATGCAGTCAGAAATTGACTCGATGCACTCAAACCAAGTCTGGACCTTAGTAGATCCACCAGAAGGTATAGTACCTATAGGGTGTAAATGGATCTTCAAGAGAAAGATTGGTGCAGATGGGAATGTGGAGACATTCAAGGCTACACTAGTGGCAAAAAGTTATAGTCAATGCGAAGGCATTGACTATCAGGATACCTTTTTCCTAGTGGCTATGCTAAAATCCATCTGCACATTGCTTGCCATTGTAGCCTATTTCGATTATGAAATATGGCAAATGGATGTGAAAAAAATGTTCTTAAATGGATATCTTGAGGAAGATATCTATATGGAACAGCCGCTAGGTTTCACATCCAGTGATACTGATCACAAGGTTTGCAAGCTGCAAAGGTCCATATACGGACTTAAGCAAGCATCTCGGAGCTAGAACACTCATTTCAATGATGTGATCAAAACGTTTGGTTTCATCAAAAATGAAGAGGAACCATGTGTCTTCAAAAAGGTCAGTGGGAGTGCTGTTGTCTTCCTCGTATTGTATGTGGATGAGATCCTACTTATTGGGAATGATATTCTCATGATGATAACAGTCAAATTATGGTTGTCCAAGGAATTCTCCATGAAAGACCTAGGTGAAGCATCCTTTATTCTAGGAATTAAGATCTATAGGGATAGACCGAATAGGATGCTAGGACTTTCACAGAAGATGTACATAGAGAAAGTACTAAAGAGGTTTAGTATAGAAAACTCTAAGAGGGGATTAATACCCTTCGGACATGGTATTCATCTTTCCAAGAAGATGTGCCCTAGCACACCTGAGGAAATAGAACGCATGAGCAAGATCCCTTATGCTTCTGCAATAGGGAGCCTCATGTATGCCATGCTATGTACACAACCTGATATAGCCCATGCTGTGAGTGTCACAAGCAGATATTAGTCAAATCCAGGTGAAGAATATTGGACTTCTGTGAAATGTATCCTTAAGTACTTGAGAAGAACTAAGGATATGATGTTGGTCTTTGGTAACGGAGAACTCCAAGTCCAGGGATACACAGACTTGAATTTCATGTCCGATATAGATGATCGAAAGTCGACATTTGGAAGTCTATTTATGTGCAAAAGTGGTGCTATCAGTTGGAAGAGTTCCAAGCAAACGGTGATAGCAGATTCCACCATGAAAGCAGAATATATCACTGCATCAGAGGCTGCGAAGGAAGCATTCTGGTATAAGAAGTTTGTTGCAGAAATTGGAGTAATGCCATCAGATGCCATTCCTCTATACTGTGACAACAATGATGCCATAGCCCTTGCTAAGGAGCCAAGGTCTCACCAAAAATCCAAGCACATTGAACGGCGATACCACCTCATCTGTGATTACCTCGAGAAGGGTTATGTCGAGGTCAAGAGAGTCAACTCCACAGATAATATGGCAGACCCACTTACAAAGCCGTTGGGCCAGTAGAAGATCGAAGCCCATCTTAAGAAGATGAAACTTAGACTTGTAGCCAATTGGCTTTAGGACAAGTGGGAGATTGTTAGATATATGTGCCCTAGAAGCTAGAATTGGCTGACACTTGTAATACACTTCTAGGGGCAAAATTATAATTTTGACTATAATCAATAAAATGGGTTATTTTCTATCACATATGTGTATTTAGTGTCTGTGATACATCCTTTGAGTTAATGGTAATGATAATTCATATTTTCAAGAGTTGAAAATTTAAGACATGAATAATCATTATTAACTCATAAAATGCTCCCGACCATAGGATCATCACGAGGATGGTGATTGATCCGAAAGATTGGTGTACAATCGCTTCTCTTTAGTAGATGAGTCTTGAGTCTACGGTGTGGAGACACCAAAGCGAGAGTACAGATACTTGTTAGAGAATGAGGGCACTGAGCATGACCACCTCGAGTAGTCATTAGGGAGTCTACCTTCTCGTCAATGACTGACTCGATGTTGTAGTAGTGTGTCTAGTTCTTTGACCTGAGGTACATCGGTAGTTCATCTTAAGGGTGTTATAGTTTGACTACACCATTACTCGATCTCCTAGCCATTTGGAACCCTGAGGTGTATGTTGGCTGTAACATGTTCATTGTAGGAACTGGATAGAATCAAGATGGAATCTATCTACCTCGGTGGTAGAGGAGCAGCCTAATGATGATCATGAGAATCAAGTTCAGAAGTCCATGGCCATGGCAGAGTGAAATAATAGAAAGAGTTTCTATTTAGGTTTTCACATTGGACCTGAAATCGAATGATTACATCATATGACAGAAACTAGGGTTCGACGAGTTGACCTTAACCCTAATTTGATCGGGGCTCAAGATAGAAGGACTTAATCACATAGGTAGCTGCACCAAGAGGTTCACATTCAGCTCTGATGGGTTGCCACCATATACTGCTAGGTATCACTGGTTGATTTTTGGAGCAATTAGAATGATTTAGATGATCGATCATTCTAGCTGTTCGAATCAAAAGAGTTCTGATCCATCGAAAGGAGTTTCGATGATGTCGATGATAGAGATCATGACATATTCCATTACCATACAGAACTGAATCTAACTGGATCACACAAACAAAAGTTTGAATCTGATGATCATCAATTGAACTGATCCAATTTAATTGATCTGAATGAGATTCAATTAGGTTCAAGGAAATCGTGCTAGCACTCGATTGAACCTAACGTTCTTCTTTTACTATCATAAATAAGTTGTCCTGTCTGAGCCAAAGGAGTTTGTGCTCAATCAGAGGTCTTCATATGGTCTAACTGGAGGTTATCTAAGTTAAAAAAGGTTGTCTTATTTTATAAGACATTACCTACCATTTTTGGTCACCTACCATTTTTCGTTCTTTGACTTTGGTCAAAAGTCTACATTTGACTGATCAAATATTGACCATTGACACTTTGACTTCTATCCATGTGTCATGCACCTATTGGAGAACTGGTGGGGGTCTATCCTCCTGCCAGAACCTGGCAAGGAAGAGGGCACACTTCACCCTTGGCGTGTGTCCAAGCTGGAGGCGCCCAGGAGTCCCTGTTGGACAGGGACTCCATCTCCTTTTTAGATTCCAATTAGAGTTCTCCTAAGAACCAACTTGGACTGGTCTTAGGTATCCTCTAAGGAGGAATCCAGGAGACTCTATTTCCACTAATCAGATTTAGATCTAATTTCACAAAGAGTTGTGGTTGGTTGGGAAGAAGAGGAGTTGGATCACAGTTAGTCTATAAATAAGACCCTGCACCCAACTCAAAGAGGAATCTGAATTAATTAAGATATCCATGCCCTAAGGCCTTTTCTCCTCTCCTCCTCCATGCCAAAGCATCTTCTCCCTCTCCTCTCCACGTTCAAAAGGGTTTTGGACCTTGGTTGGTGCAATCTAGACAAGAGAAAGGCGAGTGAAAGCTAGAAGGCTGTGCTGCTGCAATGGACGACTGCTGATCTTCAAAAGGAGTTTTGAAGATCCTCCAGATCAGATCCAGATCTGATTTCTAGAGACGTGATAGAGAAGAAGAGGATCTCTAAATCTAGTCTGAGTGGATATCGGTAGAGGCCAGGCACTTGCATGGCTTGATCCAGAACCTTCTGCTGCTTATAGGATCATCAACGGATAATAGGATTACCCACTTCAAGGTAAATTAAATCTGATTTAATTTATCTAATTTTATTTTAATTTTTAAAATAATAATAATTAGATTTAAAATATCTTAGATCTGATCTGGATCAAAAAAAAAAAATTTGAAATATATCTCTTGATCTGATCAGATCTAAAAAAATTTGAAATATATCTCTTGATCTGATCAGATCTGAACGAACCTGGTCCAAGAAATTAGGATTTTCCTTCAATCTAGTCATGTCTAAATCTCATAGGCAAGAGGTGGAGATTGGAAGAGCACATAGAGATCCCAAGCTTAACCTTACAGATCAAAGAAGAAACTTTTTGCAAGTCTTTAAATTAATGGGTAATTAATTCCCAATCCCTTTTTTGACTCCACTTTAACAAAAAATCCCTGTTGAACAAATCTTTAACTCCCGATCCATTCTTTTATGCTATAGTAACAAAACATCCTTTTGCTGTCACTTTATTTTATAAAATACCTAACTTACCCTTTACCTTTATAACAACCTATCCCTTTACCTTTATAATAACCTATCCATCATTAAATGCTCTTATAACTTTTAATTATAAAAGACAAAAATATCCATTATATTTATTCTCCCTCTTCCATATAGGCTCTTTCTCTCATAATATTTAATTAAATATATACTATATTTAGTTAACTATGTACAATATTTATTTTACTATGTACCTAAACGTACACAGTATTCATTTAACTATGTGCGGTGTTCATTTAACTATGTACCATATTAATTTAACCATGTACAATTTTATTTAACTATGTATCATATTTATTTAACTGTGCAGTGTTCATTTAATTATGTAGTTATATTAATTTAACTATATACAGTATTTATTTAACTATGTATACTATTTATTTAACTATGTACAATGTTTAATTAACTGTGTACTATATTTAGTTAACTATGTACAATATTCATTTAACTATATGAAGTATTTATTTAACTATGTACCATATTAATTTAACTATATACTATGTTAAGTTAACTATATACTATATTAATTTAACTATGTATAGTTTTTTATTTAACTATGTACAATATTCATTTAACTGTGCAGTGTTCATTTAATTATGTGCTATATTAATTTAAGTATGTATAATATTCATTTAACTGCATGCGGTATTCAGTTAACTATGCATCATGTTTATTTAACTATGTATAGTATTCATTTAACTGTATACTATATTAATTTAACTATGTACTATGTTTAGTTAACTGTATTCCATTGCTCTCGCTATAATTTCTAACCCTAGTTCTTCTTTGTTCTTCTCCACAAAATGTCGACCATGGTGGAGCTGCTCTACCTCACCGCATATTACTTCCAGATCCCCAAACCTGCTCCCACCCCTTCCTTAAGCTTGACTCTCTTCTCGCCTGCTTTGCCATCTCCATCCAAGAGGCCCCCGTCTGATGGGATTGGTGTACAGGGCAAAAGCATGGATTTCAAAGCAAAAACATGAAATCATATAAACCAAACTGAAACCCTAGGACCACTTCATTAGCAATTAAATCATATAACATGCATTTGTAACATAAAAGAAAGTATTAAAACATACTTCTTATCGCTAAATCCTAAATTGATCCTGATCGTCGGTAGCAATCCGTCAGGATTTCCACCAGGTGCCCACGTGTTCACCCTCCAATGTTGATCCACACAGTGACTTGACCAAGACATCAGCATCTCTGATTTATATAATTAGAGTTCTAATAATAAGAACTTTAATTAAAAAGGGCAAGGCCTTCTTTAGCCTTTATGTCACCTTCCTTGCCTCTCCTTATCTATCTTTCCTTTTCTTTTATCTTCTTAATTTTTCTTCCTAATCTCTTAATCTTAAGATGACTTCTTATCCTTATAATCATAAGATCTAGATAAAAGAAAGGGAAAAAAAAAATTAGACAAAAAGAAACTCTTGTAAGAAATAAAGATAATTTTCACACACATGGACTCTTGGTGTGCACCCCTATTTATAATGTACGTAGGGGTGCCAACAAAAAATCTCACGCCCTTTTCTCATCAAATTCTCACACCCCATCAGCCAATCTCATACCTCACCAATAAAAATGAGATATAGACTTAGTCCAAGAGGTGCCTTAAAGCAGAAGGACTCTTGGATTAATTCTACGTAAGTTTTTTTTACGAAGAGTAGCAATATTTCATCTTTGGCGCCACCCTTTTCATCCATTAGATCATGAAACAAGGCCATCCAATGGCTCTAAAAAGGGATGCCCATTCAGCAAGAAGGCATGGAGATAAACTTTGAATAGTCAAAGTTCCAAGAGACTTTGACTTGGTCCAAGAGACGTCAAGGAGGAGTAGGCGGCATGGAGTCTTGGGCGGCAAGGGGTCTTGGGCGACAAAACATCCTAGGTGAAAAGAAAAAAGAGTATTTCATCTACAGAAGGACTCTTCTGTGCCCCATATTTGATGTCCATGCCAATATAAAAATTTACGTGACATAACAAAATGGAAAAAGTCAAAGAAGGTTGGCGCCAACAAATTCCATGCGCCAAAGAGTTCTTTGTGCATGAAAGACTTCCCACATGCAAGAGAGAGACTCTCTGGCACATGGGATGTAGGTATGTGGTGCCCAATCTGAAGCCCAATCAATCTAGGTTAATCCAACTCAAGACCAAATCCTATTTGGCTCAAATTAGATCTAAATTAGCCCAAATCGGAAGCTGATTCGAATCCAATTCGAAACCAGGTGCTAGGGTTTGCAACATGTGCTAGCATGTTCATCTTGGAAACATGGTCTAATCCAATTAGACCCTTAATCAACTCTCTTTATGTGTGACCCATTGGGTTCCACATCTAACCAGTAGTGAGTCTGGGTGTGATTTGATCTAATCTGGTTAGAACTCAACCAAACCGATTTAGGTCAAAACTAGCCAACCCAATTTGACTTAATTTAGAATACATTCTAATTTAATAATTAAATTAAAATTTTAATTTGATCGAACTCACAAGATATGATTGACGTCTAGCAATGTTTCATGACTTTCCAAAAGATATAAAATTTTGATGGAAATACCAAAAATATCCTTCAGTGAAAATAATCCTGCAACTAGATCCTTCGATTTCCCTGCATCCTGAATATGACTCTGGGTATGAAAATATGTCAACCCCAATATCATATTCATTTCTCTTTCAATCTCATGATGATGATTCATTTAATGAAATATTAGAAACTATTTCTAATTTTTTCATCATGCTTTGATCAAAGTCTTCCTGAATCATCATTTGTTTGAAGCAAGTAGGATGCTATTTTCTCTTACCAAGAGAGATCGATTCCATGTTAACCTACTCACAACCTTCATATATATAAACTACCATATCTAGATCATCTCGTACATAACTGAGTCATGAATGAGTATGAACCAAAATATTAATTTATATATATAAGATTCTATGGTAGTTTCAGGTCAAAGGATTACATGCACAAATTCTACTATGAGAACCATCTATTGACATGTAGATAAGGCTCCATTAGATATTCTTAATTTGGATCAATTCAGTGAACTCATCTCTAATGAGCACCCACATTCTTGTTTTAGTGTCATACACAAGTTATTATGAGATCAATCATCTTCTCAATCGAGCATACAAAGAATGTGCTAGTCTTACCGAAAAACATTGATTTTTAACTCAATGTTCCATCGACTAAAAATATTTAAATTAGGGTTTTAAGATTTTAGGTCTCACTAGTATGATCTCATCATAATCATAAAATCATAGCCCTAATTTATAGGATTCATCATAATCTTAAATAAACAATAAGACACTGCATATGATGAAATAAATGCCTTTATTTATTAAAAATGTCATTACATGAGTCTGAAAGACAAAGAACATTCCAAAAATAAATTGGCTTAAGGGCATATTCCTTTCAATCTCCCACTTGAACTAAAGCCAATCACCCTTATATTTTAATCCCATACAATCAAGATGGTGATCAAACAGTTGCAGTGGTAAAGCCTCAGTGAATGGGTCTGCTATGTTGTTCTTTGTGTCCATTCATTCTATGACTACATCTTGTCTTTCAATAATTTTTCAAACGAGATGGAAGCATCTTAGAATGTGTTTAGATTTATGATGAGACATTGGTTCCTTTGCTTGAGCTACAGCTCCAGTATTATCACAGTAAAGTGGTACTAGATTCTCAATTTTAGGAATAACTCCTAATTCAGTGATGAACTTCTTCATCCAAATAGCTTCCTTGGTGGCTTTACTTATAGCTATGGATTCTACTTTAGTGGTTCAGTCAGCTACAGTTGGTTGCTTAGTACTTTTCCAACTTACTGCTCTACTGTTCAGTGTAAATACATATCCTGAAATGGCTTTGCTATCATCTAGGTCTGATTAAAAACTAGAATCAGAATATGCTTCTAATTTAAGATCAAAACCTCCATATACTAGAAAAATATCTTTAGTCCTTCTCAAGTACTTAAGAATATTTTTCACAGCTTTCCAATGATCTTCTCCTGGATCAGCTTGAAATCTACTTGCAATGCCTAAAGCATAAGCAACATTAGGCCTTGTACATAACACGGCATACATTATTGATCCAACAGTCGAAGCATAAGGAATAGAACTCATTCTATTTCTCTCTTCAGGTGTCTTAGGAGACATCTTTTTAGAGAGATGCATGCCTTGACTCATGAGTAAATGACCTCTTTTACTCACATCCATACTGAATCTTTTTAGTATTAAGTCAATGTACCTTGATTGGGACAAGCCTAGCATCCTCTTAAATCTATCTCTATAGATCTTTATTCCTAGTATATAGGATGCTTCTCCCAAATCTTTCATGGAAAACTTATTTGATAGCCATAATTTGACTGATTATAACATTGGCATATCATTCCCAATGAGTAGTATGTCATCTACATACAGAACCAAGAAGACTATGGTTCTCCCACTAGTTTTCTTGTACACACATAGTTCATCAACATTCTTGATAAAACCAAACTCTTTTACTATTTCATCAAAATGGATGTTCCAACTCTTTGATGCTTGCTTTAATCCATAAATGGATCTCTTAAGCTTGCATACCTGATTTGGTTTCTCATTTGACTCAAATCCCTCTGGCTGTGACATATAGACCTCCTCCTCAAGGAAACCATTAAGGAAGGCAGTCTTTACATCCATTTGCCATATTTCATAATCATGGTATACTACTATAGCAAGCATAATCCGATTAAATTTGAGCATGGCAATAGGTGAAAATATTTCATCATAATCAATCCTCTATTTTTGCCTAAAACCCTTAGCCACCAATCTGGCTTTATAGGTTTCTATTTGACCACCAACTCCAATCTTTTTCTTAAAAATCCATTTGCATCCAATAGGGTTATATCCTCTGGTGCATCCACCAAAGTCCATACTTTGTTGGTGTGCATGGATTCCATTTTGGATTGCATGGCAACCAGCCATTTGTAAGAGTCCTTACTTTTGATTGCTTCCATATAGGTCAGAGGTTCATCATTTTCAATGACTTGGGCTTCATTGTTCTCAATAATGAAACCATACCTCATCGGTGTATTTCGTACTCTTTTAGACCTACGGATAGGAGTTATGTGTTCTGGTTCTTTTATATGATTATATGATTGAGAAATTTCTATTTATTTTTCTTGAACTTCACTAAGTTCAATATTTCTACCACTACCCTTTTCTAGGATAAATTCTTTTTCCATGAAAATAGCATGCCTACTTACAAATACTTTTTGTTTAGTAGGATGGTAGAATATATATCCTATACTATTTCTAGGATATCCTATAAATAGACATCTATCTGATCTAGCAACAAGTTTATGTCCAAAATTTTTTTTGATATAAGCTGGACAACCCCATATCTTAAGATACTTAAGATAAGATTTCTTACTTCTCCATATGTCATATGGAGTACTAGATACAGATTTAGAAGGAACTCTATTCAAGATGTAAATTGCAGTCTCCAGAGCGTGACCCCAGAAGGAAATAGGTAAATCAGTGAAGCATATTATGGACCGTACCATATCTAATAAGGTATGATTTTTTCTTTCAGCTATACTATTTAATTATGGTGTATAAGGAGGTGTCCATTCAGAAAAAATTCCTTTAACTTTAAGATAGTCTAGAAACTCACTAGATAAGTATTCTCCTCTCCAATCAGATCGAAGGATTTTTATACATTATCCAGTTTATTTTCCGACCATACTTTGATACTCTTTAAATTTATCAAAGACTTCTGATTTGTGTTTCATAAGATACACATATCCAAACCTAGATAAATCATCAATAAATGTAATAAAATAAGAGTATCCTCCTCTAGCTTGAGTTGTCATAGGACCACATACATCCGTATGTACAAGTCCTAATAACTCATTTGTCCTTTCTCTATGTCCATTAAATGGAATCTTGGTCATTTTACCCATAAGGCATGATTCACAAGTTTCCAATGATTCATAATCAAAAGGATCAAAGAATTTTTCTTTGTATAACTTGTTAATCCTAGCCTCACTAATATGACCTAATCGATAATGCCAAAGTAAAGTATTATTTATGTCATCTCTCTTACGTTTTCCATTTTCATCAATATAAAATATATTATTATCCAAACATAGAGTCAACAAACCATTGCTAAATATGCCAAAATAAATATTTTCATTAGAATATTTGATCGAGCAACCTTCGCTCATTACATTAAGACTATAACATTATTTTAATAACAAGGATATAGATATAATATTTTTAATGATCTTAGGCATATAATAATAATTTGTTAGCTCTAAGATCTTTCCATAAGGTAACTTCAATATATTTGTTCCTATAGCTTTTGCCTAGATAGATTCTCCTCCAGCACCATAAAGCTTGAAGTCACCTTTCTTCAAACTCTTAATTTTCTGCAGCCCTTGCAAAGATTTATAGATATGAAAACCACAACCGGTATCTAATACCCAAGAATTTGAAATAAAAGAATTTAATGATAATATAGTATGTATCTCATACATACCTTTTAGTGCATTATTTGCACCAGACTTCACGGTTGCAAGGTAAGCCTTGCAATTCCTCTTCCAATGACCTGCTTTGCCGTAGTAAAAATAGATCGTTTATCCGGAGATCTTCTTCCCCTTTTTCTTCTTATTTATACCACTTTTAGGGTTCAACCTTCTCTTTGAATCATTTTTGCCTGCCTTCTTCTTGGAGATCCCTTCCATAAGAAGAAGAGGAGCCTTATCTTTCTTGATATGGCTTTCTACTATCTTGAGCATATTTAACAGCTCAGGCAATGAAGAATTCAGTTTTTTCTTGTGATAGTTCACGATAAACTGAGAAAATGATTTTGAAAGTGATTGCAGGATCAAATCCTGACTTAACTCTCCATCCATTACAAAACCTAATTGACTTAATCAAGTAATTAGGTCAATTACCATCAAAATATGATTTTGTATGAATGTTCCTTCTATCATTCTTGCATGAAATAATTACTTAGATATCTCATATCTAGCAATCCTACTATACTCTCCATAAAGCTCTTTTAGATTGAGCAATATGGACTGAGTGTCCATGCTATCATGCTGCCTCTGTAATTCATTATTCATAGAGGCAAGTATGATGCATTTGACAGTAAGAAAATCATTTTGCCACATCTTGTATGTGGACTTATCTTCATCTGTGGCATCATTTTCTAATGGCTTAGGATCAGGGGCATCAAGAATATAGGAGAGTTTTTCTTGACTGAGTACTATTTTTAGGTTTCTCAACCAGTCAACATAATTTTGATCAGTCAATTTATTTGAATCCAAAATTGAACGTAATGAAAGTGAAGAAGCCATTTAATCTACATAATAAAGAACAATATATAAGCAAATAATTCATGATGACAAAACATAATTAAATTAGGACTTTAATTTAATTATGTCTCCCACTAAAAATCATAACCCTCTTATTAATTTTCTTAGTGAGAATAAGATCCTAATTCCTTATAAAAAGTCTTGTGGTTGCACAATAAACCTATTATAAGTTCAAAGGTAGGAAACTCTTTTCAATTGTATTTTATGCAACTCTCAAAAACTTTTGCCTCTAAAACATTAATAGCCTTGTGTTAGCACAACAAACTTTAATATTTTAGTTTAAGTAGAACCCTTCATTTCTATACAGTCAAAATTGAAATATAACTACTTTTGTGGTTATACAACAAAGTAGTATATTCAAAATGCTATAAGCATCTCAATGCACTAGATTAATATTACATCTTTTTCCATGATAGATCTTGTGGTTACACAATAGAGCTAACATGGTTCTGGACATAATAAGAAACTAGTATGAAGGAAGGCCTTAATGTAGTGAATATAATATTAAGTATTTCAATCTGAAATTAAATTAATCGAATCAGCTAGATAAATGGGAGAGAAATGAGAGTCCCCCCGTTGCTTTTCTTAGACACCAATAAATTGACCAGGTCAGATAATGGAACCAATTAAAAAATCATGTTCTCTTTACTAATTAATAACCATTTTTTCTAGACATCGATTGATCAATTAAACATCTTGACTGATTCAGCTAAAGATTAATTATACTACAACTTAATACAATTTTTTTTTATATAGAGATTTAAATGGTCTCAATGCACATATTGATTTAAAATAAACTAAATGCATAATAGCATTAATTATGATAAAATTTATATATGTCAATTAACATGTATAATTACTCTAGGACAACCATCATTATATAGTGAATACTTTCCACTATATCAGGGCAATCTTTACAGAATAATATATACAATAAAATCTCATTATGAAAAGAAAAAGAATATGATCTCATCATATAAAATTAAAATCTGCTAAAAATTTTATATCATATTTTTCATTTATGCCATTATACTATAAGCAAAGCATTATATGATTTAACCTAATAAGGCTTGCTCTGATACCACTGATGGGATTGGTGTACAGGATGGAAGCATGGATTTCAAAGCAAAAATATGAAATCATATAAACCAAACCCGAACCCTAGGACCACCTCATTAGCAATTAAATCATATAACATGCATTTGTAACATAAAAGAAAGTATTAGAACATACCTCTTATCGCTAAACCCTAAATTGACCCTGATCGCTGGTAGCAGTCCGTCAGGATTTCCACCAGGTACCCACGTGTTCACCCTCCAATGTTGATCCACACAGAGACTTGATCAAGACATCAATACCTCTAATTTATATAATTAGAGTTCTAATAATAAGAACTTTAATTAAAAAGAGCAAGACCTTCTTTAGCCTTTATGTCACCTTTCTTGCCTCTCCTTATCTATCTTTCATTTTCTTTTATCTTCTTAATTTTTCTTCCTAATCTCTTAGTCTTAAGATGACTTCTTATTCTTATAATAACAAGATCTATACAAGAGAAAGGAAGAAAGAAAATTGGATAAAAAAAAACTCTTGTAAGAAAGAAAGATAATTTTCACACACACGGACTCTTGGTGTGCACCCCTATTTATAATATATGTAGGGGTGCCAACAAAAAATCTCACACCCTTTCCACATCAAATTCTCACATCCCATCAGCCAATCTCATGCCTCATCAGTAAAAATGAGATATAGACTTAGTCCAAGAGGTGCCTTAAAATAGAAGGACTCTTGGATTAATTCTACGTAAGCTTTTTTTATGAAGAGTCGCAATATTTCATCTTTGGCACCACCCTTTTCATCCATTAGATCATGAAACAAGGCCATCCAATGGCTCTAAAAAGGGATGCTCATTCAGTAAGAAGGTGTGGAGATGAACTTTGAATAATCAAAGTCCCAAGAGACTTTGACTTGGTCCAAGAGACGTCAAAGAGGAGTAGGCGGCATGGAGTCTTGGGTGGTAAGGGGTCTTGGGCGATAAAACATCCTGGACGAAAAGAAAAAAGAGTATTTCATCTGCAGAAGGACTCTTCTGCACCCCATATCTGATGTCCATGTCAATATAAAAATTTACATGACATAACAAAATGTAAAAGGTCGAAGAAGGTTGGCGCCAACAAATTCCATGCGCCAAAGAGTTCTTTGCGCATGAAAGACTTCCCACGCACAAAAGAGAGACTCTCTGGCATGTGGGATGCAGGTATGTGGCACCCAATCTAAAGCCCAATCAATCTAGGTTAATCCAACTCAAGATCAAATCCTATTTGGCTCAAATCAATTCTAAATTAGCCCAAATCAAAAGCTGATTCGAATCCAATTCGAAATCAGGTGCTAGGGTTTGCTACATGTGCTAGCATATTCATCTCGCAAACATGGTCTAATCCAATTAGACCCTTAATCAACTCTCTTTGTGTATGATCCATTGGGTTCCACATCTAACCAGCAGTGAGTCTGGGTGTGATTTGACCTAATCTGGTTAGAACTCAACCAAACCAATTTAGGTCAAAACTAGCCAACCCAATTTGACTTAATTTAGAATACATTCTAATTTAATGATCAAATTAAAATTTTAATTTGATCGAACTCACAAGACATGATTGACGTCTAGCAACGTATCATGACTTCCCAAAAGATGTGAAATTTTGATGAAAATACCAAAAATATCCTTTAGTGAAAATTATCATGCAACTAGATCCTTCGATCTTCCTGCATCCTGAATATGACTCTGGGTATGAAAATATGTCAACCCCAATATCATAGTCATTTCTATTTCAATCTCATGATGATGATTCATTTAATAAAATATTAGAAACCATTTCTAATTTTTTCATCATGCTTTGATCAAAGTCTTCCTGAATCATCATTTGTTTAAAGCAAGTAGGATGCTATTCCCTCTTACCAGGAGAGATCGATTCCATGTTAACCTACTCACAACCTTCGTATATATAATCTATCATATCCAGATCATCCCGTACATAACTGAGTCATGAATGAGTATGAACCAAAATATAATTTATCTATATAAGATTCTATAGTAGTTTCAGGTCAAAGAATTACATGCACAAATTCCACTATGAGAACCATCTATTGACATGTAGATAAGACTCCATTAGATATTCTCAATTTGGATCAATTCAGTGAACTCATTCTCTAATAAGCACCCACATTCTTGTATTAGTGTCATACATAAGTTATTATGAGATCAATCACCCTCTCAATCAAGCATACAAAGAATGTGCTAGTCTTACCGAAAAATATTGATCCCTAACTCAATATCCCATTGACTAGGAATATTTTAGTTAAAATTTTAAGATTTTAGATCTCACTAGTATGATCTCATCATAATCCTAAAATCATAGTCCTAATTTATAGGATTCATCATAATCTTAAATAAATAATAAGATACTGCATATGATGAAATAAATATCTTTATTTATTAAAAATATCATTACATGAGTCTAGAAGACAAAGAACATCCCAAAAATAAATTGGCTTGAGGGCATATTCCTTTCTCCCCGACCTTTGTCTCTATTGCCTTCTTCACAAGTTATGGCCCATTCTTGAGCTGATCGATTGCATCAAGCACCTCCTCACCTATGCCTCCACCCTCCGACCCTTCCTAAGGTGGCACTGGTGTCCTCCAACCACATCATGGGTTGCATCCGATAGGTCTAGATCATGGTCGTGTTGGATGATCTTGACAGCATGCAGTTCGCCACCAACACTGACTCGAAGATCACCAAGGCTTTCTACTCCTACCTTATTTCGATGCTTGATCATGCAATGCTAGAGGAGGTTCTAGAGCTGAGACCAGAGAATTTTGGGGACTTGAAGGTGGTCAAAATGCTAGAAAGGGCTAGGACGTTGATTATCGAGGGAGAGGGGAGGCTGCCTATCGAGCCCTTTCCTTCATTAGTTATTGATGTGGAAAGAAATATATGTTGAGATAGCTCATGCTGTATAATATTGTTGCTTGCTACTTTTTTGGTTGATTATAGCTGTGGAAAGAAATATATGCCCTTGATCTCTTGCTTATTAATTATGGCTTTGAATTATTATTGTTTACTAAACAAAGGTTTGTTATTAAGCCAAATGTATTACTGCTCATGTTCATTACTCTTGCTTTGAAAGGAGGAAGCTAATTTTGACTCACATTTACTATTAATAAGTTATGAGACATCCAAAATCATTAAGCTTTTGAGGTTGGCAAGTGGGCTTTAATCAGTGCACCAGAAAAGAAATTTGATAAAAGATTCAGCTCAAATAGGATAAATAATTTTCCCAATGATGTAGGAATTAAACCATTTAATGAATTAAGACTAGAAAAGGAATGTTGGCATACTATTTTTGGTCTGGCATGCTGTGAGGGGCAATCCATGGAACAACCCCTATGCCAGAGGCAATTCATGGGCTGACCCCTACTATGCCATTGGTCCAAATAGAGGATCAGTTTTTAATATGTCCATACGAGGTATCATAGCTCCAAAAATATTAGTATATGCACTCCGCAATCTACAGTATCATAGTACATAGTTAACTAAACATGGTATATGGTTAAATTAAAATGGTACATAACTAATTTACTATTATATATGTTTATATGGATGTTGTACATGGCTAAATTAATATGATATATAGTTAAATAAATATGATACATAGTTAAATTAATATGGTACATAGTTAAATAAATACAGCACATAGTTAAATGAATACTATATATAGTTAAATTAACATTTGATATAATAAACTAAATATGGTACATAGTTAAATTAACGTGATATATAGTTAAATAAATATTGTACATAGTTAAATAAATACTGTACATAATTAACTAAATATAGTATATAGTTAATTAAACATTATACATGGTTAAATGAATAGTGCATATAGTTAAATGAACACTATATATAGTTAAATTAAGATGGTGCATAATTAAATGAATACTATATAGTTAAATAAATACTATATATAGTTAAATTAATATGGTACATAATTAACTAAATATAGTATATAGTTAAATTAATATAGTACATAGTTAAATAAATACTATATATAGTTAAATAAATATTATATATAATTAAATTAATATAATACATAATTAAATGAATATGGTACAAAGTTGAATAAAAATTGTACATAATTAAATTAATATGGTACAAGATAAGTAAATATAGTATATAATTAAATTAATATAGTACATAATTAAATAAATACTGTACATAGTTAAATAAAAACTATATACAGTTAACTAAATATAGTACACAGTTAAATGAATAATACACATAGTTAAACAAATAGTGCATACGGTTAAATAAATACTATATATAGTTAAATTAATATGGCATATAATTAAATGAATATTGCATAGTTAAATAAATATGATATATAGTTAAATAAAAATTATATATAATTAAATTAAAATGGTACATAGTTAACTAAATATAGTATATAGTTAAATTAATATAGTACATAGTTAAATAAATACTATACATAGTTAAATGAATATTGTACATAGTTAATTAAATATAGTATATAGTTAATTAAATATCATATATAGTTAAATAAATATTTTATATAGTTAAATAAATACTATACATAGTTAAATTAACATGGCATAATTAAATAAATACTACATAATTAAATAAATATTATACATAGTTAAATAAAAACTATATGTAGTTAAATTAATATAGCATATAATTAACTAAATATAATAGTTAAATGAATACTATACATAGTTAACTAAATATAGTATATAGTTAATTAAATATTATACATAGTTAAATAAATATAGTAATACATGTTCATAATTAAATAAATATTGTACATAGTTAAATTAATATAATATATAATTAAATAAATATTATATAGTTAAATAAATATGGTATATAGTTAAATAAAAATTATATATAGTTAAATTAATATGGTAAATAATTAACTAAACATAGCACGTAGTTAAATTAATATGGTACATAGTTAAATAAATACTACATATAGTTAAATAAATACTATACATAGTTAATTAAAAATAATATAAAATTAATTAAATATTATACATATTTAAATAAATAGTGCATCCATTTAAATAAATACTATACATGGTTAAATTAATATAATACATAATTAAATGAATACTACATAGTTAAATAAACATGGTATATAGTTAATTAAAAACTATACACAGTTAAATTAATATAGTATACAATTAACTAAACATAGTACATAGTTAAATTAATATAGTACACAGTTAAATGAATACTATACACAGTTAAATAAATATTATACATAGTTAACTAAATATGATATATAATTAATTAAATATTATATATACATAAATAAATAGTGCATATAGTTAAATAAATACTATATATAGTTAAATTAATATGACACACAGTTAAATGAATACTGCATAGTTAAATAAATATGATACATAATTAAATAAAAATTATATATAGTTAAATTAATATAGTATACAGTTAACTAAATATATTATATAGTTAAATTAATATAGTATATAATTAAATAAATTCTATACATAGTTAAATAAATACTATAAATAGTTATCAAAATATAGTATATAGTTAATTAAATATTGTACATAATTAAATGGATAGTATATACAGTTAAATGAACATTACATATAATTAAATTAACATGATATATAATTAAATAAATACTATATAGTTAAATAAACATCATGCATAGTTAAATTAAAACTATATATTGTTAAATTAATATGATATATAATTAACTAAATATAGTACATAGTTAAATTAATATAGTACATAGTTAAACAAATATTGTATATAGTTAACTGAATGTAGTATATAGTTAAATAAATAGTGTACACAATTAAATAAACAATCTGCATATTTAGATAAGTATTGTACATAGTTAAATTAACATGGTACATAGTTAAATAAATATTGCATAGTTAAATAAATATGGTACATAGTTAAATAAAAATTATACATAATTAAATTAATATGGTATACAGTTAACTAAATATAGTATATAGTTAAATTAATATAGTACATAGTTAAATGAACACTTTATATAGTTAAATAAATATTGTATACAGCTAATTAAATATAGTATACAGTTAATTAAATATTATACATAGTTAAATAAATATTGTACATAGTTAAATAAATACTATATATATTTAAATTAATATAATATATAATTAAATAAATATTATATAGTTAAATAAATATGGTATATAGTTAAATAAAAATTATACATGATTAAATTAATATAATATACAGTTAAGTGAATATAGTATATAGTTAAATGAATACTGCACACAGTTAAATGAATACTATATATAGTTAACTAAATATAATATATAGTTAATTAAATATTATACATAGTTAAATGAATAGTATATATACTTAAATAAATACTGTATATAGTTAAATTAATATGATATATAATTAAATGAATACTGCACGGTTAAATGAACATTATACGTAGTTAAATAAAAATTATACATAGTTAAATTAATATGATATATAGTTAACTAAATATAGTACATGATTAAATTAATATGGTACATAATTAAATAAATACGGAGGATATTTTTGTCTAACAAGCTATGAGGATATTTTTGTCTATAATAATTGATATATCAATGATCTGAGCATTTAATGATACGATGGATATTTTAATTTTTTATAAATTAAAAGTTATAAAAATATTTAATAATAAATTAATTTTTTAAAAAATAATTTATAAAAATTAAAAATTAAAATATGATCAATAAATGAATCGGCCATTAAAAATCCTCTAAAATTAACTCCATAGATGCTTAAATGCCCAAGTCAACTTCGTTGGACATGCGTCGGCCCGAGAAAAAGCAATCCCAACTACCACCACTGCATCACGACACTTGTACCATCGGCTGGGGCCAACCATGGCCTGGCTCCCATCACGACCAATAGAATAACAGCTCTGGTGGCACTGTCGAGTGGAATGGGGAGTCTGTCACTAGATGGAATAGCAACTCTTAGTTGGACGCCCCTCCCTAAGAAGTAGGTGTGAAACCCATCAGATCCACATTAAAATACATAAAGAAAAGGCGCACAAAAACTTGGATGGGCGTAGGAAAGAAAACCAAAAGAAGAAATTTTAGATTCATAAGGCTTTATCAAATAAAATCTCATACAAAATTAATTTTTAATTTTAATTAAATTAAATTTATTTTCAAAAAACTTTAGATAGAGGGCGTGGAGACCTCCCTTAAGCACGAAAAAATTTATATAAAAAATCTAAAATAAAAAGTGGATGTGAGCTCTCTTAGGTGGCTCAAGAAAGGAGAAGTCCTAATCTAACTTGGGCTCTCCTATTTTAACTAGATCAAAATTTTTTGAACCCAATTTAAAATAATTTTGAGTCAACTTAATTAATAGATAATTCTAATCTAATTAAAAGTCTAATTAAATTAGATTAAATTAAATTTCAATCTAGTTTAATTTTTAATCAAATTAAAAATTAGATGCACTCAAGTCCTAATTGAACTAGAACTTATTCTTTCTTGTAATTATCTTATCCAATAAATCAATTAAACTTATTCTAATTAAATCATAACTAATTTTAATTAAATCTAATTTAATTAGACTTGATCTCAGTCTGATTACTTAATTAGATTGAGCCAATTAGTAATTTAATTGCTAATCGATCCTCTTGCAATACTTGCATTAGATCAAACATCAATCGTATTGATTGTTTGACCTTGGAATGATTCTCAATCGTCAATCAACCATCCGATCAAGTAACAATCTCTTATATGTATGATCCCATAGGTTTGAACCTAAGTCAGTAGCATAAAAACTAATTTCTATACCAATCAAAATGACCATCTAATAATGGTACCCAACGTCTATATAGGTTGAATATATGCAAAGCAACACTCTTAGAATCCTAGCCTATGATTATTATATAATTCATCCTTTTGATCAATAATGCTCAAGATGATATCGAGTTAGCTGTCAACACTCATACAAGTCATCCATATTGTATTTCAAAATTTTGCAAATCCCATGACTCCTCAGGAGGATTATCCAAGCCTAAGTTTTGCTAAATTGAAACCAGCGAGATATTTGTTTCCTAAACTTAATCAAGAGTGGTTAATCCCATCTTGACTCACACACTGACTGCATAAATACTTAACTATTCCTAAAAATCTTCTGATTCCTATATTAGAAATACAGGTAATCCAGCACCAAAGTACAGTGAGTTGCTTGCAAGTCACCATGATGATCTCATGTCGGAGGGATACTTATATCTATTGGCCTTAGCTTGCTACTCTTGATAGTAGAGTACTACATTGATCACATTTAGTATAGATACACTCCTACATCTCACTTGTATGCCATACCAGTGTCTCCACACCATTTAGTAATGAGGACAACCAACGCAGATGACAGCGATTTATACTCGATAAGTTATTGTCCTTATTAATAACTTATCATTTGGTTGTGATGTGAGCTTGGTATGGTATTCTCAAGACTTGAAAGCAGATGGAAAGAGAGCAAGAAATGAATGGAATCAACCGTCGAGAAGCTTTGGCAAATACTTTAGAAGAGCTGGCTTGGATCTTGTTAGAAGAGCCAGTCCAAGCTGCAGAAGAGCCAACCCAAGCTGAAGATGAGCCAACTTGAATTCGAAGAGAGCTGGCTCGAGCAAAAGTCCAAAAAGTATTTCAAGTTGATACACTGAAAGAGTCGGCTCGATTCCTATCAAAGCCAGCTCAAGTAGAAGCCAAGCTGGCTCGAATCCTAAAAGAGCCAGCTCGGACAGTAGAATAAAAAGTGTTGATTCTAGCTCTCATAGAAGATATCACCACTGAGCCTGTTAGATATATGTGCCCTAGAAGCTAGAATTGGTTGATACTCGTAATACACTTCTAGGGGCAAAATTATAATTTTGACTAATATCAATAAAATGGATTATTTTCTATCACATGTGTATTTAGTGTCTGTGATACATCCTTTGAGTTAATGGTAATGATAATTCATATTTTCAAGAGTTGAAAATTTAAGGACATGAATAATCATTATTAACTCATAAAATGCTCCCGACCATAGGATCGTCACGAGGATGGTGATTGATCCGGAAGGTTGGTGTACAATCGCTTCTCTTTAGTAGATGAGTCTTGAGTCTATGGTGTGGAGACACCGAAGCGAGAGTACAGATACTCATTAGAGAACGAGGGCACTGAGCGTGACCATCTCGAGTAGTCATTAGGGAGTCTACCTTCTCGTCAATGACTGACTCGATGCTGCAATAGTGTGTCTGATTCTTTGACCTGAGATGCATCGGCAGTTCACCTTGAAGGCGTTATAGTTTGACTACACCATTACTCGATCTTCTAGCCATTCGGAATCCTGAGGTGTATGTTGATTATAGCATGTTCATTGTAGGAACTAAATAGCATCAAGATGGAATCTATCTACCTTGGTGGTAGAAGAGCAGCCCTATGATGATCATGAGAATCAAGTCAAGAAGTCCATGGCCATGGCAGAGTGAAATAATAGAAAGAGTTTCTATTTAAGTTTTCACATCAGACTTGAATCGAATGATTACGTCATATGATAAAGACTAGGGTTTGACGAGTTCACCTTAACCCTAATCTAATCGAGGCTCAAGATAGAAGAACTTAATCACACAGGTAGCTGCACTTAGAGGTTCACATTCAGCTCTGATGGGTTGCCACCATATACTGCTAGGTGTCACTGGTAGATTTTGGGAGCAATTAGAATGATTTAGATTATCAATCATTCTAGCTGTTCGAATCAGAAGAGTTCTGATCCATCGAAAGGAGTTTCGATGATGTTAATGATAGAGATCATGATATATCCCATTACCATATAGAACTGAACCTAACTGGATCACACAAATAAGAGTTTGAATCTGGTGATCATCAATTGAACTAATCCAGGTCAATTGATCTAAATGAGATTCAATTAGGTTCAAGAAAATCGTACTAGCACTCGATTGAACCTAACGTTCTTCTTTTACTATCATAAATAGTCATCCTGACTGAGCCAAAGGAGTTTGTGCTCATTTAGAGGCCTTCACTTTGTCTGACTGAAGCTTGTCCAAGTCAGAAAATATTATCTTATTTTGTAAGACATTACCTGCCATTTTTGGTCACCTACCATTTTTCGTCCTTTGACTTTGGTCAAAAGTTGACCTTTGACTGGTCAAATATTGACCATTGATACTTTGACTTCTGTCCATGTGTCACGTACCTATTGGAGAGCTGGTGGGGGCCTGTCCCCCTGCCAGAACCCGGCAAGGAGGAGGGTGCACGCTAAGGGCACGCCACCTTTGGAGTGTGCCCAAGTTGGAGGCGCCCGGGAGTCCCTATTGGATAGGGACTCCATCTCCCTTTTGGATTCTGATTAGAGTTCTCCTAAGAACCAATTTTGATTGATCTTAGGCACCCTCTAAGGAGGAATCTAGGGGACTCTATTCTCACCAATCAGATTTAAATCTGATTTCATAAAGAGTTGTGATTGATTGGAAAGAAGAGGAGTTGGATCACAGACAGTCTATAAATAAGACCCTGCACCCAACTCAAATTAAGATTGGAAAAATTAAAATCCCTCACCCCAAGGCTACCTCTCCCCTCTTCCTCCATGCCAAACCCACCTTCTCCCTCTCCTCTCCATGTCCAAAAGTATTTTGGACCTTAGTTAGTGCAATCCAGACAAGAGAAAGGCGACTGAAAGCTAGAAGGCTGTGCTGCTGCAAAGGACAACTGCTAATCTTCAAAAGGAGTTTTGAAGATCCTCCAGATCAGATCTAGATCTAATTTTTGGAGACATGATAGAGAAGAAGAGGATCTCTAGATCTAACTTGAGTGAATATCGATAGAGGTCAGGCGCTTGCATGGCTAGATCCAGAACCTTTCGCTGCTCACAGGATCATCATCAGATAATAGGATTATCCACTTCAAAATAAATTAAATTTGATTTAATTTATCTAATTTTATTTTAATTATTAAAATAATAAGAATCAGATCTAAAATATTTTAGATTTGATCTAGATCAAAGAGAAAAAATTTTGAAATATATCTCTTGATCAGATCAGATCTGAACGAACTTGGTCCGAAAAATTAGGATTTTCCTTTAGAGCCAACCCGATTGCTGACCGAGCTGGCTTGAGCAGTGAACAGAATAGAATGTAGTTTTTGTTCTGACTTGGGAATGGATTTAATCCTAAGGACTTAGGGCCTTGGTTTGTAAGATCCTAAGGGGGCTAACCTATGGATTGGAGTAGGATTTATCTAATTGGTGTGTGCATGGGAGATATGGGTGAACATGGGCTCAAGGAGTGCATCACATTAGGTTAGCTAAGGAAGTTTTTTTGGTTGGATCTTATTTGACCAGGTATATATACTCTGTACTGAGTTTTATAAACAAAACATGAAATCAATACAAGCCTTTTCTTCCTAAAAAATCTCTCTTCCTCTCTTGTTCTCTCCCTTCTCTCCATGCCTAGGGTTTGCTAGGGTTTTAATAGAACAGCCATCCCTTTTCTCAAATTCTTATTGTTATTTCTGCAATCATTAAGTAGCAAGAATTATTCCCAGCAGATTGGTATCAGAATAGCCATATAGTTACAACAATTGGTATCAGATCCTTGATGTTAGATCTGGTGAAGAAAAGGTTAAAGCTTCGCTTAGGGTTGTGGTAAGGTGCTGAACAGATTTCTTTGAACATAGTTTATTCTCTTTCATGTTTGATTATTGAAATCTAGTTAGGATGGCATCAAGTACTATCAAGATGGACTTTAGAAAGTTAGATGGCAAGGGTAACTTCAACCTTTGGCAGCAAAATATGAAGGATCTGCTGGTGCAGAATAGAATCTACAAGATCTTGACTCGCGAAAGACCAAAAAAGATTTCTATTGAAGAATGGGAGAAACTTGAAGAGATAGCCTTTAGTATGATTCGTATGTGCCTCGTTGATAAAGTTCTACCAGAGATTAACATGGAAACCACACTAAAAATACTTTGGCAGAAACTAGAGAACACATATATGGGCAAGAACATGACAAACAAGCTATGGTTGAAGAAGCAATTGTACAGTTTATGGATGCCCATAGGAGGAGACCTAGTTTTTCATATCCAAAAGTTCAATCAAGTTTGCTCAGATGTTATGAGCCTTGATGTGAAGATTGATGAGGAGGATAGAGCTCTCCTATTACTGTATCAGCAACATATGATGGTCTTATTACTACTCTGATGTATGGAAAGGAGACATTAAACTTCAATAAAGTGATTGGTATTCTCAAGTCCAACGAGCAGCAAGAGAGGCTAGTTAGAGAAAATCCTAATTCAGAGGTACTTTCTATGAATGAGAAGCAAGAAAGGCCTATGGAGAGGACTTGAGATAAATTGAAGGGCAGATCAAAGTCTCGAGGAAATCAGAAGGCTTGGAAATGCTATAAGTATCATCAATCTGATCATATTATAAGAAATTGCACACTTTTGAAGAATGAAAAAGAAAAGAAAACTTCAAAGGATGGATCGATCAGTAGGAGTGGTGCTCTGTCATCTAAAGACAGTGGAGAAGATTGTTAGATATATGCCCTACAAGCTAGATTGGTTGTCACTTGTAATACACTTCTAAAAAAAATTTTATAATTTTGACTATAAATTAATGAATGAGTTATTTTTCTATCAAGAAATTCTTTGCAAGTCCCAAGTCCTTCATCTCAATAGAAAAATAACTTATTTATTAATTTATAATCAAAATTATAAAATTTTTCTCAGAAGTGTATTATAAGTGATAGCCAATCTGGCTTGTAGGGCACATATCTAACAATCTTCTCCACTGTCTTTAGATGACAAAGCACCACTCCCACTGGTCAATCCATCCTTCAAAGTTTTCTTTTCTTTTTCAGTCTTCAAAAGTGGGTAATTTCTTATCATATGACCAGATTGATGACACTTATAGCATTTTCAAGCCTTCTGATTTTCTTGAGATTTTGATCTATTCTTCGATTTATCTTAAGTCCTCTCCATAGGCCTTTCTTACCTTTCATTCATAGAAAGTACCTCTGAATTAGGATTTTCTCTAACTAGCCTCTCTCGCTGGACTTGAGAACTCCAACCATTTTCTAGAAGTTTAATGTCTCCTTTCCATACACCAGAGTAGTAATAAGACCATCATATGTTGCTGGCAGTGAATATAGTAATAGGAGAGCTCTATCCTCCTCATCAATCTTCACATCAAGGCTTATAACATCCGAGCAAACTTGATTGAACTTTTTGTATGAAAAACTAGGTCCCTCTTGTGGGCATCCATAAACTGTATAGCTGCTTCTTCAACTATAGCTTATTTGTCATGTTCTTGCCCATATATGTGTTCTCCAGTTTCTGCCAAACTTTTTTTAGTGTGGTTTCCATGTTAATCTTTGGTAGAACTTCATCAGCGAGGCACATACGAATCATACTAAAGGTTATCTCTTTAAGTTTCTTCCATTCTTCAATAGAAATCTTTTTTGATCTTTTGCGAGTCAAGATCTTGTAGATTCTATTTTGCACCAGTAGATCCTTCATGTTTTGCTGCCAAAGATTGAAGTTATCCTTGCCATCGAACTTTCTAAAGTCCGTCTTGATAGTACTTGATGCCATCCCAACTAGATTCCAATAACCAAATACGAAAGAGAATAAACTATATTCAAAGGAATCTGTTCAGCACCTTACCACAACCCCAGGCGAAGCTTTAACCTTTTCTCCACCAAATCTAACATTAAGGATCTAATACCAATTGTTGTAACTAGATGGTCGTTCTGATACCAATCTACTAGGAACAATTCTTGCTACTCAATGATTGTAGAAATAGCAATAAAAATTTGAGAAAAGGGATGGCCGTTCTGTTGAAATCCTAGCAAACCCTAGACATGGAGAGATGGGAGAGAACGAGAGAGGAAGAGAGATTTTTTAGGAAGAAAAGGCTTGTATTGATTCCATGCTTTGTTTATAAAACTTAGTATAGAGTATGTATATCTGGTCAAATAAGATCCAACCAAAAAAACTCCCTTAGCTAACCTAATGTGATGCACTTCTTGAGCCCATGTTCACCCATGTCTCCCATGCACACACCAATTAGATAAATCCCAGTCCAATCCATAGGTTAGCCTCCTTAGGATCTTATAAACCAAGGTCCTAAGTCCCTAGGATTAAATCTAATCCCAGATCAGAACAGAAACTACATTCTATTCTGTTCACTGCTCGAGCCAGCTCAATTAGCAATCGGATTGGCTCGATGGTGATGTCTTTTGTAAGAGCCCGAATCACCACTTTTTGTTCTACTACTCGAGCTAGCTCTCTCAGGATTCGAGTTGGCTTGGCTTCTACTTGAGCTGGCTTTGACAGGAATCGAGCCGGCTCTTTCAGTGTATCAGCTTGATACACTTTTTGGACTTTTGCTCGAGCCAAATCTCTTAGAATTCGAGCTGGCTCATCTTCAGCTCGAGCTGGCTCTTCTGCAGCTCGGGCTGGCTCTTTTGACAAGATCCAAGCAAGCTCTTCTAAAGTATTTGCCAAAGCTTTTCGATGATTGATTCCATTCATTCCTTGCTCTCTTTCCATCTGCTTCCAAGCTTGAGATCACCATACCTGAGCTCACATCACAAACAAATGATAAGTTATTAATAAAGATAATAACTTATTGAGTATAGATCACTGTATGTCATCTGCGTTGATTGTCCTTGTAACTAAATGGTGTGGAGACATTGGTATGGCATGCAAGTGAGATGTAGGTAACATCCAAATCAATTGAACTAGGTTAGCTCAATTGATAACATTCAGATCCAAATCCTTGTTTGTGTAATCCAATTAGATTCAATTTTGTATGGTAATGAGATATGTCACGATCTCCATCTTCTCCATCATCGAAACACCTTTCGATGGACCAGAACTTTTTTGATTCATACAATTAAAATGATTGATCATAAAAATCATTCTAATTGCTCTCAAAATCCACCAGTGATACCTAGCAGTATATGGTGGCAATCCATCAGAACTAAAAGTGAATCTCTCAGTGTAGTTATCTATGTGATTGAATTCTTCTATCTTGAGTCTCGACAGGATTAGGGTTTAAGTGAACTCGTCAAACCCAACGTCCGTCGCATGAATTAATCATTCAATTCGAGTCCAATATGAAATCCTAATAGAAACTCTTTCTATCATCTTGACTCTGCCATAGCCATGGGCTTAAGGACTCAATCTCATGATTATCATAGGGCTACTCCTTATCTACCGAGATAGATAGATCTCCTTATTGGTATAATTCAATTTCTATAATACACATGCTATAGCCAACATACACCTCAGGATTCCAAATGCCTAGGAGATTAAGTTATGGTGTAGACAAACTATAACACCCTCAAGGTGAACTGTTGATGCATCTCAGGTCAAAGAACCATACATACCCTTAGAAGTTTATTACAAGTGACAGCTAATCTAGCTTTTAGGGTATACATCGAACAAACTTCCACTTGATCTAAAGCCAATTGGCTACAAATCTAAATCCCATCTTCTCAAAATGGGCTTCGATCTTCTGCTGGCTCAATGGCTTTGTCAGTGGGTCAGCCGCATTATCTATAGTGTCAACTCTCTTGACCTCGATGTATCCTTTCTCGAGGTAATCGCGGATGAGGTGGTATCGTCGCTCGATGTTCTTGAATTTCTAATGAGACCTCGGATCCTTAGCTAGGGCTATGGCGCTATTATTGTTGCCGTATAGAGGGACGGCATTTGATGGCATCACTCCGAGCTCTGCAGCAAACTTCTTATACCAGAATGCCTCCTTTGCAACTTTCGATGGAGTAATGTACTCTGCTTCCATGGTAGAATCTGCTATCACCGTCTGCTTGAAACTTTTTCAGCTGACAGCACTACCATTATAAATAAACAAACTTCTAGATGTTGACTTTCAATCATCTATATCGAACATAAAATCCGAGTCTGTATACCCCTGGACCTAGAGTTCTCCATTACCAAAGACTAGAAACATATCTTTAGTCCTTCTCAAGTACTTAAGGATACATTTCAAAGAAGTTCAATGCTCTTCATTTGGATTCGACTGATACCTGCTCATGACACTCACAGCATAGCCAATATTAGGTCGTGTACATAGCATGGCATACATGAGACTTCCTATTACTGAAGCATAAGGGATCTTGCTCATACGTTCAATCTTCTCAGATGTATTGCGACACATCTTCTTGGAGTGATGAACACCATGTCTGAAGGGCACCAATTCCCTCTTGGAGTTTTCCATGCTAAATCTCTTTAGTACCTCCTCTATGTACATCTTCTGTGAGAGATCCAGCATCCTATTTGGTCTATCTCTATAGATCTTAATTTCTAGAATAAAGGATGCCTCTCCTAGGTCTTGCATGGAGAATTTTTTAGACAACCATATTTTGACCACAGTCAACATAGGAATATCATTTCCAATTATGAGGATGTCATTGTACAGTACGAGAAAGACAATAGCACTCCCACTGATCTTTTTGAAAATACAGGACTCCTCATTCTTGATGAATTCAAATGATTTAATTACATCATTGAAATGAGCATTCCAGCTCCGAGATGCTTGCTTAAGTCCATATATGGATCTTTGCAGCTTACAGATCTTGTGATCAGTATCACTGGATGTAAAACCTAATGGTTATTCCATATAGATATCTTTCTCAAGATATCCATTTAAGAATATCATTTTCACATCCATCTGTCATATTTTATAATCGAGACTATAATAGCAAGCAATGTGCGAATGGATTTAAGCAAGGCTATTGGCGAAAAAGTATCCTGATAGTCAATGCCTTCACGTTGACTATACCCTTTTGCTACGAGCCTTGCTTTGAATGTCTCTACATTTCCATCAGCACCTATCTTTCTCTTGAAGATCTGTTTACATCCAATAGATACTATACCTTTAGGTGGATCTACCAAGGTGCAGACTTGGTTCGAGTGCATTAAGTCAATCTCTAACTTCTTTGCCTCTAACCATTTCTTGGAGTCGATATCTGATATCGCCTCATCATAGGTTTTAGGATCATCACCATGAACCACTTTTTCTATGAGGAATATTTTCTCTACGTCCTCTGAAATAGTACCTAAGTACCTTTCAGGAGGATGGAAAATTTTTTCTGATCTACGAGGTGGATGAGGTAGTTATTGGACTGGCTCAATCTAATTTGGTTCTATAGGTTCCTTGGCTCGTGACTCTTAGGAGACTTTCTCCTCTAGCCTAATCTATCTTTCGATGCCATCATCTTGAATAAATTATTTTTCAAAAAAGATGGCATGTCGACTCACAATCATATTGTGATCTTTCGAAAGATATAAATAATATCCTAATGACTCTTTAAGATATCCTATAAATCAAGCTCTAAAGGATCTAGACTCTAATTTATCCATCTATTGTCTCTCGACATTGGTTGGACAACCCCAAATTTTGAGATGACTCAGACTCAATTTCTTAGTATGTCATATCTTATACAGTATGGTAGGAATGATTTTAGATGGAACCCTATTCAATAGATATATAGCGGTCAGCAAACTATGTCCCCAAAAAAACTCAGAGAGGTCTGTGAAGCTCATCATTGATCGAACCATATCTAATAGGATCTAATTTCTCCATTCTAAAATACTGTTGAGATGAGGCATTCCAAGTAGAGTCCATTGAGAGACTGTGCCATTATCTAAGAATTTTTGACTAAGGTATTCGCCTCCTCAATTTGATTGAAGAATCTTAATGGATTTTTCTATTTATTTTTCTACTTTGAGTCTGAATTTCTTTACCTTTTTAAAAGCTTCAGACTTATGTCACATCAAATATACATTCCCATACCAAGATAGATCATTGGTAAAGGTCATGAAGTAGATGTAATTATCCCTGGCTGGCACATCAAATGAGCTGCATACATCAGTATGTACTAGAGCAAGCAGGTCTGTAGCCCTTTTCCCATGTCCTATAAAAGGAAGCTTGGTCATTTTGCCATGAAGGCATGATTTATAAATCAAATATGATTCGAAAGTCAATGGATTCAATAGCCTAGATTTCTCTAATTTGTTAACCCTGTCTTCAGCTATATGACCTAGCCTAAGGTGCTAAAGATACCTATCGTTTAGACTATCTCTAGATCATTTTGATCATATGACATTCACATTTTGCTCAATATTAAAAATAGAAACATTAATAGATAACTGATAAAGATCATTTATAAAAAAATCACTTGCAATTTTATTTCTTTCATAAGGAATATTACAATGGTCCTTAAGAAAACTAATTACATAGCCTTCCTATGCTAAACATGAAACAAAAATCAAATTTTTGCTTATTGTAGGTACATAAAAATAATCCATAAGTATTAAGTCTAATCCTGATGGTAATCACTGAGGATAGTTTTTCACGGCCATAGCAGTAACTCCTGCATCGTTCCCGATGTGTAGGATCATTCCACCATCCCTTAGCCTCTGCTATCCTCAAGATCTTGCATAGAAGTGCACTAGTGAGTACTAGAATCAGAGTCAAGCACCCAACTGAATACAGAAAAAATCATAAGATTAGATTTTATAACGAGTATACCTCTAGAAGGACCTGCCTCCTTTTTGTTCTTTAGGCTGGCCAGGTAAAGAGGGCAGTTCCGCTTTCAATGACTGTTAGTGTTGCAATGGAAATATTTTTCTTTATTAGCAACCTTCTTCTTCGGCTCTGCCTTCTTCTTCTTCACACCATCCATCTTCTGCTTCTTCATGGACTTCTTCTTTCCAAAAGATTTTCTCTTAGAAGAAGTTTGCTCCACAGCAAGTATTAAGCCTTTAAAATCTTTTATAGAAAATTCAGTAGTAACCAGCATATTCATGAGCTCCATCAAGATATTCTGAAGTTTATGCATATGGTAGTTCATGATGAACTGCCCATATGCATCAATCAAAGACTACAGAATTATGTCAGTCTACAGATCTTGATCTAACTTGACACTAAGCTTCTCAAGCTCTTCTAAGTTCTTGATCATCATCAGATAATGATCTTGGATCGACTACCCATCATGCATTTGAGCCTTAAATAGTCTTTTAGTGATTTGATATTTGGTTGTGCGACTCTGTTTACCAAACAACTCTTACAGATGAGCCAATATTTGGTGGCTAATCTTAATGTCTTCATGTTGACACTGAAATTTATCAGACATCGAGCCCAACATGTAATATCTAGATTTGTTATCTTCATCCATCCACTTCTTGAGAGACGCTCTTTGATCAATGGATGGACGGGCTGGTAAGGTAGGAGGTGTTAGATATATGTGCCCTAAAAGCCAGAATTGGCTGACACTTATAATACACTTCTAGGGACAAAATTATAATTTTGACTATAATCAATAAAATGGGTTATTTTCTATCACATATGTGTATTTAGTGTCTGTGATACATCCTTTGAGTTAATGGTAATGATAATTCATATTTTCAAGAGTTGAAAATTTAAGACATGAATAATCATTATTAACTCATAAAATGCTCCCGACCATAGGATCAATACGAGGATGGTGATTGATCTAGAAGGTTGGTGTACAATCGCTTCTCTTTAGTAGATGAGTTATGAGTCTATGGTGTGGAGACATCGGAGTGAAAGTACAGATACTCATTAGAGAATGAGGACACTGAGCATGACCACCTTAAGTAGTCATTAGGAAGTCTACCTTCTCATCAATGACTGACTCGATGCTATAGTGGTGTGTCTCGGTCTTTGATCTGAGGTGCATCGGTAGTTCACCTTGAGGGTGTTATAGTTTGACTCATCATAACTCGGTCTTCTAGCCATACGAAATCCTGAGGTATATGTTGGCTATAGCATGTTCATTATAGGAACTGGATTGCATCAAGATAGAATCTATCTACCTCAGTGGTAGAGGAGCAGCCCTATGATGATCATGAGAATCAAGTCCAGAAGCCCATGGCCATGGTAGAGTGAAATAATAGAAAGAGTTTCTATTTAGGTTTTCACATCAGACTTGAATCGAATGATTACATCATATGACAGAAACTAGGGTTTGACGAGTTCACCTTAACCCTAATCTGATCGAGGCTCAAGATAGAAGAACTTAATCACATAGGTAGCTGCACCAAGAGGTTCGCATTCAGCTCTGATGGGTTGCCATCATATACTGCTAGGTGTCACTGGTGGATTTTGGGAGCAATTAGAATGATTTAGATGATCGATCATTCTAGCTGTTCGAATCAGAAAAGTTTTGATCCATCGAAAGGAGTTTCGATGATGTCGATGATAGAGATCATGACATATCCCATTACCATATAAAACTGAACCTAATTGGATCACACAAACAAGGGTTTGAATCTGATGATCATCGATTGAACTGATCCAGTTCAATTGATCTGAATGAGATTCAATTAGGTTCAAGAAAATCGTACTAGCACTCGATTGAACCTAACGTTCTTCTTTTACTATCATAAATAGTTGTCCTAACTGAGCCAAAAGAGTTTGTACTCGATCATAGGCCCTCACTTGATCTGACTGGAGCCTGTTCAGATCAGAAAAGGGTTGTCTTATTTTGTAAGACAATACCTACCATTTTTGGTCACCTATCATTTCTCATCCTTTGACTTTGGTCAAAAGTTGACCTTTGACTGGTCAAATATTGACCATTGGCACTTTGACTTCTGTCCATGTGTCATGCACCTACTAGAGAGCTGGTGGAGGCTTGTCCCCCTGCCAGAACTTGGTAAGGAGGAGGGCGCACGCCCAAGGGTGGCGTGCCCCCAAGCTAGAGGCGCCCAGGAGTCCCTATTGGACAGGGACTCCATTTTCTTTTTGGATTTCAATTAGACTCCTCCTAAGAACCAACTTTGACTGGACTTAGGTGCCATCTAAGAAGGAATCCAAGGGACTGTATTCCCACCAATCAAATTTAGATCTGATTTCACAAAGGGTTGTGGTTGGTTGGGAAGAAGAGGAGTTGGATCACTCATAGTCTATAAATAAGACCCTACGCCCAACTCAAAGATGTGAATAATTCTCCATGCTCCAAGCTGCCTCTCTCCTCCTCCTCCATGCCAAAACCATCTTCTCCCTCTCCTCTCCATGCCCAAAGTAGTTTGAGATCCAAGTTGGTGCAATCCAGATGAGAGAAAGATGACAGAATGCAAGAAGGCTACGCTGCTGCAAAGGACAACTGCTGATCTTCGAAAGTTGTTTTGAAGATCCTCCAGATCAGATCCAGATCTGATTCCTGAAGATGTGATAGAGAAGAAGAGGATCTTTAGATCTAGCCTGAGTGGATGTCGGTAGAGACTAGGCACTTGCGTGGCTAGATCCAGAACCTTCCGCTGCTTACAGGATCATCAACGAATAATAGGATTACCCTACATCAAGATAAATTAAATCTAATTTAATTTATTTTTTTTTATTTTAATAATTATAATAATAATAATTAGATCTAAAATATTTTAGATCTAATTTAGATCAAAGAAAAAAAAAATTGAAATATATCTCTTGATCCGATCAGATCTGAATGAACCTGGTCCGACAAATTAGGATTTTCCTTCAACTGGTATCAAAGCCAAGGTTCTAAAATATTTAGATCTAATTTTAAATTTATTTTAATCAAAAAATAAGTAATTTTAGATGTCACATAAGATGTGATCAGATCTAAAATTAGAAAAATTAAAATTAAATAATTTGGATCTAAGATTAGAAAATATGCATGACTAGTTCTAAAATAGAATAGTTGTATAGAATAGTCTTGCATGTTTATAATTTAATTTGATTAAATCATATTTTAGATCTATTTATTTATTATTTTTTGATATTATAGTTATTATAATAATATTTAAAAAATAGTAAATAAAAATTATTTAATTTTAAACATCATATGAGATATGATTAATGCTGACTAGACTAGTTGTAGAATAGTTCTACATAGTTGTTTAGATTAGAGTTTATTTTGATAAGATCAATTTAAATTTAATTTTTTAGATTATTATGAGATAATTTAGATCTAAAAAGATGCATGATTTGATACATGAGATGTATGCAAAATATGCCATGATTAGATCCAATTTGTATATGAGATATATGATATAAATCTAAAACTATTTTGTAGTATTACATGTTCCTGATTAAAGCATTCTTCTTAGCCATCCGATCATAAGAATGAAGAAGGGTTTAAAGGCCCTCTCCTGCCATCCGATGGGGTGTTCTTATGACGTGTTGGGGTGCTGCATGTTCGTCCTTAATTAGAAACCCAAAACTTAATTTCTACAAAACCCTAAATCCTGATTTATTGTGCATATCTAGTTTATGAACCCTACTTAATTAAGAATTAAGAATATGGAATATTAATTAGATCTAAAATTAAGAATTTTAGATCTAAGACATATTCATAATACTGGGTTCGAGCTTGGGTAGCTCAATTAGGTCTAAGCGGTTGATCAAACCGAATCAAGAGTTGGTTAGATGGGATCAACAATGCTTAAATTGACCAACCTAATAGGATTAAGTCTGGGTCAAGATCGAGTCACGATCAAGCAAGACCTAATTAGGCTCAGAAGTTAGAGTCTGGATTGTAGGCTAACCTAATTGGTTTTGACTCAACAGCTTGGTGTCAAAGGTAAGTTTGGCACATACGACCGACTGGTTTTTAATTGAGAGCTACTCGACCTGAATGCGTTCTTGTACGAGTTAATGGCATATCCCTTCCACCGATCTCACTTACCTGACCATATTTGTTGACTCAGTTCTGATTTGAGATGGTCAATAATCCGAGCTAACCCATGCCACTAGATTAGTTATAATTGTTATGACTATGACAAGTCTAGTTTAATGAGACCTGAATCAATTCTCCCTAAGAAAAGATTAAGTCTGAGGTCTTCCACCATTGTAGATGTGCGGGCCCTTTTCGGGGTTGATTGTTCTCGGCTGGATACAGTGGCTCAATTGCACTGAAAAGATGCAATCACGTCTATTAGGCATTGGATGCTATGGGCTGGACGATGAGTTGGGCTCAATATTTTGGATATGGTGAGAGACTCAATTAGGAATCCAGTCTATGCAAATGATGGGTCTGACTTAACTAAGGAGTGGATCAATATTTTGAATACGATGAGATTCATGAATTAGAGACCAAGTTTGGGTGCACCATGATTAGAGAATCATTGAACAAGAGTTGTTCACTCATTGGCTAACCATCACCAATAACTGTTAGGTGAGGTGATGAGTCAGTTGGTGAGACCGCACCACCCACTAGAAATCATTAATCATGGAGATTGTCACATCTCTACAGAGGGAGTGTAGAAATTCAAAAAAATTATGGAAGCTAATTTGTTTAAAAATAAAATTCCTAAATAAATTAATCAAGTCATAATTACAGTATCTAACTAGAATTTTTGACTCTCTGCAGAAAAATGTCTGCATCCAACCCATTAGCACGTATCCTGGACACACATAGACTGACCAGACCCAATTATAAAGATTGGCTCAGGAACTACAAAATCGTTTTGGGTTTTGAGAAGTTAACTCATGTATTGGACTAGGACCCTCCCATCTTACCAGCCCGTCCATCTGCTGAACAAAGAGCGTCTCTAGAAAAAAGGATAGACAAAGATAATAAGGCCAAATATTACATGTTGGGCTCGATGTCTGATGAGCCCCAACGCCAACATGAAGATATTAGGACTGCTCACCAAATGTTGGCTCACCTACAAGAGATGTTTGGTGAACAGAGTCGCGTAGCCAAGTATCAAGTCACAAAATGACTTTTTAAGGCTAAGATGCGTGATGGACAGTCAGTCCAAGATCACTGTCTAATGATGATCAAGGATATGAAAGAGCTTGAGAAGCTCGGTGTGAAGTTAGACTTGGATCTGTATAATAATGTTATTCTGCAATCCTTAACTAATGCATATAGGCAATTCATGCATAAACTTCAAAATTTCTTGGCCGAATTAGTGAACATGCTGGTCACCGCTGAGCTTTCTATGAAAGGTTCTAAAGGCTCAGTTCTTGCTATGGAATGGACTTCTTCCAAAAGAAAGTCTTCTGAAAAGAAAAAGAAGTCTACGAATAAGCAGAAGATGGAAGGAGCAAACAAGAAGGTAGAGCCGAAGAAAAAGGCCGCTGTCAAAGAAAAGTATTTTCATTGCAACAGCGATGGCCACTGAAAGTGAAACTGTCCTACTTACCTAGCTACCCTAAAGAACAAGTAGGAAGATCCTTTTGGAGGTATGCTCATTATTGAGTCTAATCTTACGGTTTCTTCTGCATCCAGTTAGATGCTTGACTTTGGTTCTAGTACTCATCTGTGCACTTCCATGCAGGATATTGAGGATAGCAGGAGGCTGAGGGATGGAGACATGATCCTACACGTCGATAATAGAGTAAGAGTTGCTATAGTGGCGGTGGAAACATATCCTCTTCAATTACCATCTGGTTTAGACTTAGTTTTGAAAGACTGTTATTATGTACCTGCAGCTAGCAAAAATTTATTTTCTGTTTCATGCCTAGCACTAGAAGGCTATGTGATTACCTTCTTTAAGAACCATTGTAACATTCTTTATGAAAGAAATAAAATTGCAAATGCTTTCCTTCTTAATGGTCTTTATCAGCTACATATTGATGTATCTATTCTAACTATCGAGCAAAACGTGAATGCCAAATGATATAGGGATAGTCCAAATGATAGGTATCTATGACACCTGAGATTAGGTCATATAGCAGAAGATAGGATCAACAAATTGAAGAAAAATGGGCTATTAAGTCCATTAACTTTCGAGTCATATCCAACTTATGAATCTTATCTTCACGGCAAAATGACTAAGCTTCCTTTTGTAGGACATGGGAAAAGGGCCACAGATGTCCTTGCCCTAGTACATACTAATGTGTGCGGCCCATTTGATGTGCCGGCTAGAGGCAATTTTGTCTACTTCATTATCTTTACCAATGATCTGTCTAGATATGGGTATGTATATCTTATGAGATATAAGTCTGAAGCTTTTGAAAAGTTCAAAGAATTCAGACATGAAGTAGAAAAATAAACTGAAAAATTCATTAAGGTTCTTCGATCAGATCGAGGAGGTGAATACCTTAGCCGAGAATTCTTAGACTATCTTAAGGAAAATGACATAGTCTCTCAATGGGCTCCACTAGGAACACCTCAACTCAATGAGATTTTAGAATAAAAAAATCAAACTCTATTGGATATGGTCCGATCCATGATGAGCTTCACAGACCTCCCTGATTTTCTTTGGGGACACTCATTGTTAACTTCAATTTATCTACTAAATAGGGTTTCCTCTAAAATCGTTCCTACCACACCGTATGAGATATGGCACGGTAAGAAACCAAGTCTGAGTCATCTCAGAATTTGGGGTTGTCCGGCTCATGTCAAAAGACAACAAGCGGACAAGTTATAGTTTAGGTCCTTCAGAGCTTGATTCATTAGATATCCTAAAGAGTCATTAGGATACTATTTCTACATTCCAAAAGACCACAATGTGATTGTGAGTCAACATGCCATCTTTCTTAAAAAATAGTTTATTCAAGATAGCGGCATTGGAAAGTAGATTAAGCTTGATGAGAAAGTCTCACAAGTACAATGAGCTAAGGACCAATTGAAACCAAATCAGGTTGAGCTAATAAGAACACTACTTCCTCCACCTCGTAGATCGAAAAGAGTTTCCCATCCCCCTAAAAGATACTTAGGTATTATTTTAGAGGAAGCAGAGAAAATATTCCTCGTAGGTATTGGTGCTCATGGTGATGATCCCAAAACCTACAATGAGGCGATATTAGATATCGACTCCGAGAAATGGCTAGAGGCAATGCAGTCAGAAATTGACTCGATGCACTAAAACCAAGTCTGGACCTTGGTAGATCCACCAGAAGGTATAGTACCTATTGAGTGTAAATAGCTCTTCAAGAGAAAGATTGGTGCAGATGGAAATGTGGAGACATTCAAGGCTAAACTAGTGGCAAAAGGTTATAGTCAATACGAAGGCATTGACTATCAAGATACCTTTTCCCCAGTGGCTATGCTAAAATCCATCCACACATTATTTGTCGTTGCAGCCTATTTCGATTATGAAATATGGCAAACGAATGTGAAAACGGCATTCTTAAATGGATATCTTGAGGAAGATATCTATATAGAATAGCCGCTAGGTTTCACATCCAGTGATACTGATCACAAGATTTGCAAGCTGCAAAGGTCCATATATAGACTTAAGCAAGCATCTCGAAGCTGGAGCACTCGTTTCAATGATGTGATCAAAATGTTTGGTTTCATAAAAAATGAAGAGGAATCGTGTGTCTTCAAAAAGATCAGTGGGAGCGCTGTTGTCTTCCTCGTATTGTATGTAGATGACATCCTCCTTATTGGGAATGATATTCCCATGATGACGACAATCAAAATATGGTTGTCTAAGGAATTCTCCATGAAAGATTTAGGTGAAGCATCCTTTATTCTAAGAATTAAGGTCTATAGGGATAGACCGAATAGGATGCTAGGACTTTCATAGAAGATGTACATAGAGAAATTACTAAAGAAGTTTAGTATGCAAAACTCTAAGAGAGGATTAATACCCTTCAGACATGGTATTCATCTTTCCAAGAAGATGTGCCCTAGCACACCTGAGGAAATAGAATGCATAAGCAAGATCCCTTATGCTTCTGCAATAGGGAGCCTCATGTATGCCATGCTATGTACACGATCTGATATAGCCCATGCTGTGATTGTCACAAGCAGATATCAGTCAAATCCAGGTGAAGAACACTAGACCTCTGTGAATGTATCCTTAAGTACTTGAGAAGAACTAAGGATATGATGTTGGTCTTTGGTAATGGAGAACTCTAAGTCCAAGGATTCACAGACTCAAAATTCATGTTCGATGTAAATGATCGAAAGTCAACATCTGAGAGTCTATTTCTGTGCAATGGTGGTGCTGTCAGCTAGAAGAGTTCCAAGCAAACCGTGATAGTAGATTCCACCATGGAAGCAGAATATATCGTTGCATCAAAGCTGCAAAGGAAGCATTCTGGTATAAGAAGTTTGCTACAAAAATTGGAGTAATGCCATCAAATGCCATTCCTCTGTACTGCAATAATAATGGTGCCATAGCCCTTGATAAGGAGCCGAGGTCTCACCAAAAATTCAAGCACATTGAGCAACGATACCACCGCATCCACGATTACCTCGAGAAAGGTTACGTCGAGGTCAAGAGAGTCAACTCCGCAGACAATGCAGCAGACCCACTTACAAAACTATTGGGATAACAAAAATTTGAAGCCCACCTTGAGAAGATGGAACTTAGACTTGTAGCCAATTGGCTTTAGGATAAGTGGGAGATTGTTTGATATATATGCCCTAGAAGCCAGAATTGGCTGACACTTGTAATACACTTCTAGGGGCAAAATTATAATTTTGACTATCATCAATAAATGGATTATTTTCTATCATATATGTGTATTTAGGGTCTGTGATACATTCTTTGAGTTAATGGTAATGATAATTCATATTTTCAAGAGTTGAAAATTTAAGACATGAATAATCATTATTAACTCATAAAATGCTTCTGACCATAGGATCCACGAGGATGGTGATTGATCCGAAAGTGTTGTGTACAATCGCTTCTCTTAGTAGATGAGTCCTGAGTCTACGGTGTGGAGACATCAGATAAGGAGTTACAAATACCTTGTCAGAGAAACGAGGACACTGAGCGTGACCACTCGAGAAGTCATTAGGAAGCTACCTTCTCGCAATGACTGCGACCTCGATGCTGCAGTGGGTTGTCTGGTTTCTTTGACCTGAGGTGTATTGGGAGTTCACCTTGAGGCGTATTTATAGTTGACTAACCAATAACTCAGGGTCTCCTAGCCATCGAATCCTGAGGTGTATGATCTC